>FYBW01000032.1:0-37955 GCA_900186205.1 Debaryomyces psychrophilus | reverse complement strand
CATAACATCCAGACACCTCATAACATCCAGACACCTCATAACATCCAGACACCTCATAACATCCAGACACACATTCATTTTGTAGTGGAGCGACACGTTAACTATGGTGAGAGCGCGAAAACACCAAGTGCAGGGAATAGTGCGAAACATATAAGCTAAATTCTTACCGCAAACGAATTCATGATAGCCGCGATAACTTGCCGAAATTTTGGTTATCACGTGCAAGATAATAGAGACAGGGTAACCCCAAGTATTGATTAAGGGATGAGTAATAAACAATGGTGCTCTATATCCAACTATCTAATTACCATGCCATGCATGTACTTCTCTGGAGAAGAGAGTAAGGATATCACATACGATGACCCGGATAACCGATGTATAAGGGTAAATGCTGAATTATATTCTAGAGTCCAGAATAACAATGAACAAAACACAAGAGTCTTTTTGGATACTCACTTATTAAGGATTCGGGATGATGAAGATGAGCAAGAGAGCTCTTCAGTGAAAATAGTGGCCAAAAGTGATGCATCTATTTCAGTAGGGGCTATGCCTTTTATGCCACTTGTTGTTTATATCACTGATGCATTGATGACGGCTGAGTTTAGAGAGATGAGTAGTGATGAATTCAAAGAGAGTTACCTTGCTCCGCTTGATAATGATCTTAAGGGATCAAAAATTGGTCGCCGGCTTTTACTGGAAGATTACGATTATCCATTCGGAGATGCTGGCCACGTTGAAGGTGATATCCAAGACTACTTTAATGAGGAAATAGCAAGCAGAATCAAGCGACTTTATCGCGACCTAGGTGGTACGTACAACTTTTTCGGCAAACCGTCGATCATTAGGCCACCTTTGGACAGACTAAGAGTAGTTAAGCCAGATATAGCTCATATCTTGAAAAAGGGATCGTTTCGAAAATTGCAAAGTACAGAAGTTTGTTTCGCCATAGGCGATTACAAGAAAGGAAACTATAATTTGGCGCAAGGATTCGAAGAATTGAAAGTGGCTATAAAAGACCTCAAGCAAAATTTATTGGATACTAAACAGTTGAAACCGTTGAAAAATCTGACATTATTTCCAAATAGGGAGTGGAATTCGAAGATTTTATTTGCTTTGGTTTTAAGGAAATATCTCTATCAAGCCTTCCTCTGTGGTACCGATAGGGTTTTTATCTCAGACCACCAAACATTCTCAGGGTTCTTTAAATATGAAATTGTGGATAACAAAATGACTATAGAGTACTATGCCATTAATGATCCAGAAACCGTTGCACACGGTATTACTTTAAGATCGGCAGTAGCAGGATTTTTCTATAAGAATGTTGCCGACGTACAAGATACAAAGGCTAGGTTTCTAAAACATTTCGAAGTAGCCAGCAAAACAGAGGGACTGGATCCATTTGTGAATGTCCTTCCTAGGCGCACCAGTGGATCGTCAGGGAAATTATCTGGCAGCGAATTTGCAGGAGATTTGGACTCAATCGAAGAAAATCCTGATAGTGATGACACTGATGAAATTCATGGTAACACGCACTGTCGAGTCATATACAATGCCGCGAAGCGCTATCCAAATTTGAAACTTCCATCCACGGTGTTTGCCAAATTGTACTATTACTCTAGCCGATTATGGGAAGAGAATGATTTGATGTGCTTCTCAGTTCCCGATAAAGATGGTTATTATGGCATGTTCTTCAATGAACTTGTAATTAATGAAAAACTTGCGAAATCGCGGTTTGCTTCTAATTTTCCAAAGCTCCTTGCTTCTGGTTATTGGAACGGTCTTCCAGATCATCCGATGCACATATTTGAAAATCTAGGGAAAGAAGTACCAGAGGAAAAATGGGATAAGGAAAAAGTATATGAAGTTATCAAATCAAGGCTCCAGGAACTACATCTATTAGGAATCTCGCACAATGATGTTAGGCCGGCCAACATTCATGTATCTGTTTCTGGTAAAATTTCCTTAATAGACTTCGGGCTATCGGATTACGCAAATAATGAAAAACATAAAAAGAATGACTTTGAATCACTCGACCACGTATTAGACATACTTAATTCTAGTGATGATAGTGAAAATGATAATCAAGTCAATCAAGATAGTCAAGAAAATGAAGGAATGCCTGATAAGACAGTCACAGATAGCAAATATGGAAGTGATATTAATTCTTCTGAAGAAGCGGTTTTTGATGAGATGAGTATAGAATCACTCGATACACGAACAACAAAGGAAGATTTCACTTCGAAAGGATCGCATAGATAATGGATATTATATAAGCGAAGCTGGTATTTTATGAGCGTTCCCGTTAAGCTTCAAGTAATAAATAGAATGATAATTTTGATAATATTTTGAAAGTATTACAAAACAGTTCATTAATAAAATATTAATAAACTTGTTTATTACGTTCTGATGAATATTCGCCCAGCTTTTATTAAAAGAATTCAAAGTCCCTCGTTGCAAACTGGAACATTTCTTCTTGAGCAGTGTATCAAAGCCAATATTCAACTCTCAATCAAGGGGATAAAATGAATAGATTAAGTTCTTGAAATATCTTTCGTAGTTTTATATAATGATTTACCGATGTTTCTTATTAGATGGGTGATTCATATATAAACTTGTGGATATTCCATTATAACGTCGTTTATTGTTTACTTGATAAACAGAGAGATTTGCACTTTTTGTATGGGGATAACCAGTGAATCAATGTGTTAGAGAATGCTCAACTCGTTTGTTTTCTCTCAGTCAAAACGACCCGTCTAAAGAAGACCAACGCATGTAGAATTTTGTTCTTTACTCACCGCATTCTCTTTCTTTTACTAGAATTTGCGACATTACACAGGCCACATTGCACTTTTTCAGAAACGGGTTTTACACGTGAGAGAGCGCAATCTTCAGGTGCAGGCGAGCTGCCACTTTTCGATACGCGCGTCAGGGTTCCAATAGCTTTCATTAATATCTTGTAGGATACAGAGATCCAATGAAACCGAGACACACGACGAACGGGTTATCAAGGGACGTACGCGATATCTATATCAACTATATTAGACTTTACGAAATTAGAGCACTAGTGAGATTGATAGATAATGATACCTTCAATTGCGAGAAGTTTCAAAATCTAGTGGACCTTAGTACCAGGTATTTATTTATTTATTTTAGCACTAGTTTTGTAGATCCCGATGATATTTACTCAATTATGAAAAATTTAAGTGCAAAGTGTTTGAAAAAACGATTGGAAGTCCGGGGTTGGAAACAAATAATAGTTCAGTTCACCAAGAAGAATATTAGTTCGACCACCAAACTAAGCTAGAATTTATAGCTTAATTGAATCTCAAGTTGGACATTCATCCGTTGTCGCGTTAAATAGCTACGAGAAGACAAGCGCAAGAGAATGTGAAAACAGTTTAAAGAAATGCGACCCAAAGCAAGGGTCAAGAAATTGAGCGCTACAGAAATGTTCAACTCCGTGAAATTGCAATTAAATTCCAATCTGTCTAAAAAAATTAGTTTAAATATAGTTTTAAATACATTTGATAATAAATACCAAAATTAAAAATAAAATAGTATTGACATAAATTATAAATTTATGTTGCAAATATTATTTAGACGAAATATACTACCATAGAAATATCATCTCATTCGCTAGAAATTTGAGCCAATGAGAAACTTTTCAACTCACACCTCTCTTTAGCTCGGGGTCGTTCTAAACTTTTTGGCTTCCGGGCGATTCTACTGAACGTTTTACAGATTATACATTTATCGTAGTTGAAGAGAGAATTCCGAACGGCCACGGTGGTGGGGACATCAGAAGGATCCACCAATGTCAAGCATATTGGCTCGGTCATATATTTCTGTACTGGAGACATGTCAAATAGGTCTGGATGGTTCGGAAATAGGAGAATTGGCGCTGAGAAGCATCATGTTGTCCATTATTAGATTGGTAATCTTGGCCACGTTGTTAGCATTTTTCATGGTAATGATTCGTGTCATCACATATCATTCGGGGAACATGCTGCAAGATCTTTTTGATCGATGGATGGTTGCACGTAGGGAACGCCATGGTTCCGCATTTTATCCTTATTGAGACATTGTTTGTATCTGTTTGATCAAATTTTACAAAAGTCCTCCTTTAGGTCAACTAAATCAGACTGGCACTAACTAAAAATCAGAATAACATACAAGTCCAAAGGAATCCTCTTTTGACTTTTCAATTTATTCTGTAGAATTTGACATTTATGAGGTAATAACAGAACGAAAATACTATATGATTTTTCTTGCTATTGTGAGTATTTTTTCTTGAATTCTGACATAATTATTCTTAGTAGCAACAAAATAAGCAAGCAAAGGAGTTTGAACCATACATTTACCAAAGAACAATGAAATATCACGTAGGCGATCTTTCTAGCAGTTCAAGGAGCAAGATATTCTCCAAAAAATAATAATATTTAGATAGAGATAGAAATATATAATGAATCTTCAGAAGCCTTCATGGAGAAACCAAAGAATACTGCCATTACTAAACAACATCAAATTGTATTAAATGTCAATGAAAGACACAAAAACTTATGGCTGCAAAAATCACTAATAACTTGTAAACGATGAACCTATACAGGCTTTATCAACCTATATTAATATTCTTAACAAAATTATAGATCTAAGAAAATGGGTCTTCCTGTATGAATCTAATTGGACATTATCTATCGTCAAGCCCTGCAATATAATTTCTTAAAAAATTATCTACCCAATGAAGGATTAGTGATCAAAACAAACGAATAGTATCACTATCAAAGTTTTGGTAGGGAAAGGGGCTTTTGACTTAAATCAAAAGTTGACTTTAAGTGTAATGAAACTTATTAGGTTGTATAGCCGAAGGGATCCTCTTCGATTTATGTTTAGAGCGCATAATTATGATTTTTCCAATGGCTGACGAGATATTCGGGTATGAAGCCTTTATTAAAAAAACACTTATGATCCATATCCATTATACTTTCTAAATATATTACTGTTTTATATAAATGCATCATCCAGTGTCAAAATTAAATCCTCTCCTCAATCAAGTGAAGTTAATTTATCTGCAACTTTTTCCACGGAAATAATGGAAATAATGGAAATATTGGAAATGAAGCGAATACAAGTTTAAACTCTTTTGTCAGCTAGGAAGTAACTCACTTAAAAAAGTGAATTTTTCTTACATTTCTATATTCTATAATCAGTTCAATAGTGGCTATTATAAATTTGTATTGAATTTTTGAGTTATGTTAAATTTTATTAACAATAGCTGTTTCGGTCAATTTGTTTATTACTTATCAAAAAACAGTTGTTGCAAACCGAAAGAAGAACAAAGCGACTACGTTGTTTCTGAAAGGTACTTTTCGTCACCATCTTGTTTTCCGATATCATCATATGATGAGGAATTTACGAATAAAAATATAATAATCACCTGGGGTGGTGAAGATGATCCTGAAAATCCACGTAATTGGCTAGTCTACCAGAAATCATTTTTTATATTTGAAGTATCTTTTTTGACACTTGCGGTCTATATGGGCTCCGCAATATATACACCTGGAGTATTTCAAATACAAGAAGCCTTCGGAGTCTCAGAAATAGTTGCCACCCTACCATTAACTCATTTTGTTATTGGCTACGGTGTGGGACCCATGGTATTTGATCCAGCATCAGAAATTGCTGCTGTAGGAAGATCGTATATACATGTTGCATCATTAGTCTTATTATGGCATTACAAATTCCAACAGCTTTAGCTGAAAACATTACGAGTCTATGTGTGTTAAGATTTTGGGTGGTTTCTTTGCATCCCCATGTCTTTACAACGGTCCTGCATTGGTTTGTGATGTTCTTTCGGTTCTATTGGAATAGGATTATGGTCGATTGCGGCAGTGGCCGGGCCTCTGTTTGGACCATTGGTTGGAGCTGTATTAGTGGTTAAAGGAGGATGGAGGTGGACATTTGGTTTCTATGTATTTTAAGTGGCATCAATTTATTTTTATCGATATTCTTACTTCCAGAATCTTTCGAAAAGACGTTGCTATATAGGAAAGCAAAAAGATTAAGAGCTTTAACCGGTAACGCGAATATTGTTAGTGAAGGAGAGCTTGAATTAAAACATTTAAATATATGTCAAGTTTGTGGAGGCCTTTTGAAATAGCTATCTTCGATCCCGTGGTATTATTAATATATATTTATATTGCTCTAGTATATTCAATTATGTATCTATGATTCGAAGCGTTTCCAATAGTTTTTTTTAAAGATGAAAAATTTCGTGGTACTTATGGGTGTTTCCTACCTCAGCACTATAGTCGGAAGTTTTATTGGATCTGCAATTTACACACGGTGGGCATATAGAGCATATACACTCAAATTATTAAAAAATGAAGAAGTTCATCCTGAAGTTTTTGTCCCTCTGGCTATTTTTGGGGCGGTTTCTATGTCAATTGGTATTGTCAAATTTGCTTGGACAAGTTCACCAGATGTTCACTGGATAGATCCAATGATAGGCTCTTCAATATTTGCTATAGGGGCATTTGTTATCTTCCTATCGTTGTTTAATTATTTAGGAATGTCTTTCTGGAGATACATGGCTTCTGCGTTTACTGGAAATGCTTTATTTAGATCTACTATTGGTGGTGCTTTTCCTTTGTTTGGTAGAACCATGTTTGAAAATTTAGGAAGCAAAAAATTTCCTGTTGGTTGGGGTGCAAGCATATTAGGTTTTATATCGGTTGGAATGTTTTCTATTCCGGTATTATTTTATTTGAACGGGCCTAGATTAAGAGCCAGATCTAAGTATTCAGGGTAGGTAGTGAACATGTTAAGAGATACTTGTATTAAATAGGGTTTTGTTAGTAGGCTATGTCAGGAGAAACCACGAACAACAGTTAAGTTGACACTAAAAAGGTTGAAACATAATGAACAACATGCTTTTTCAAAACATTTTAATTTTACATATTCTAACCGAGCATGTAAAAATGCTGAGGTAGATTTTTGGGTGCTTATAAATTGTTTTTCAAAAGAATAATATTGAGCAAGCAATTTTTTTATAACAAGTAATCGCTCCATTTGTCTATTTTCTAATTACTAGTCTAAAGATTAAAAAAAAAAAAATAGATTATTTTAATATTATATAGACCTTAAAGTTCTATCATTTGCTTTAAACAGCTTAAAATTTTGATATGGATCTAGCATTAAGAGATCTTGATACAAGCAGACTAATTATCTCCTTTGAAAGAAACCAGATATTCAAACTTAAATCAATTTAATCGTAGTATTCAATTTCAATTTTGTGAGTTTTTCAAAACTATTTTTCAAAATTGCTGTATGCTTGAGCATTTATCAGAGATGACATAAGAATTCTCGCTCGGTATGAGTTTCATTTTAATATATGGAGAAGGTAAGACTCTTATTTATATTTAAATTTTTTCTCGGCTTCTTTCGCGGGGCAACATTTGCGTGAGATGCTGCAATATTTTGTCCTATTTGGGTAATATGTATATAGAGCCTACCCCGATGCGATCGAAAATATTTACAAATAGGAAGTATAAATGATAAAAAATCAAATATTTATTTATGACAAATAAAAAACAGATGTTTATCTATTTTTTTTTTCGGAATTAGACTGCGTTTCCTATAAAAAGGAATAAATGAATCAAAAATACAAATGTATCTAAAATTTAGTACGTCTAAACTACGTGATTTTTTTGCATTTTTAGCGATAATGCATAAAAATTTGTTGAAATATATTGAGTGAGAACTTAAAACGGCTGCAAAATTAGTGTTAATGTGCGAAACAAATAAGTTCCATGCTAGATACTCAATAATGTATTTCTATAGGCTAATCCTATTACTCCTCATGCATATATGGAGAGTTCCAATGATGTGGTATGTTATATCAAACAACAATAGGTCCACTGTAAATGTGGCAATGTAATATGGTTACACAGCAAGCTGGAGTGCTGGCTATGGCTACATTTACCTGACTATAAATAGGACCTAAGTTTTAGCTATCTGTATAGATTGTTTAGAGACTAAGTAAATATATATTATAATACTGAAACTGATACTGAAACTGATACTGAAATGAACGTTACTTTAGAGAATTTACTTCAAGAAAATTATCCAAGAAATAGGCACAAGCGAATTAAGCATTTTTCAGAAGATCCTCTTATATACCAGTATGCTATATCCATTATGTTATTTATGACCTTGCATTTTCATTCTGCAGTATATCAAATCATTTCATTTCAAAATATCCATTCCTTTATTTCAATTATCATCTTATTCCACTATTTCCTAATTCTAGAAAAAAAAACAATCTCCAAGGCTCAGCTTTATAGTGACATCGGACATCGAGCAAAATAGGATATTTTAGCTTAAAACTTATAAATAAATGTATACTTCTCTATTGTATTGATATCAGATTATTTTGAGCTAGTAAAATAGTTATTATTTATAATGAAGGCAAAGAACGTACCAAAATTATTTAAAGGTTTTAGTCTTGAAAAACATGAAAATTGGAATAAGCTCTAGGTCCAGGACTATTTTTGTTAATTAATTGTTTATTTCTTCATCCCTATTTGAAGAATTCCATTCAATAGTTCTAGGCAGCGAGTCATGGACATGAGACGATTGTTTAGGTGATGCCTCAGTTTCAATTGGCCTATCATTCGTAGCCCCATCAGTGATAATTATTTGAATATATTGTGATTTCTGTGGTATATTCAAACAAAAGGTGTTATTACATCAAGATTTTGTGATTCAAATTGAATCTTGCTGAGTTTGTGGTAGTGATTGTCACACAATCAAAGGTCGACGAGACCTCCATCAAGAAAATGTTTGAAAGGGGACTTGAAATCGTTGGTAGGATCATTGAGTTAGGCGAAAATGTCCAAGGCCTTTAGTTGGTCAGCTTGGGAGTTAGACTCTAGAGAAAATCCTGTTATTGCTTGTTCAAGATGTATAAGAATGAACCTCATTGCAAAAAGATGGGCACTAGATATTAATTTAAAGATATTGAAACTGACAACTATGTGTCTCAAGGAGGATATACATCTCATATCCGTGTAGATTCACGCTTTGCCTTTCCCATGCCTACTTAATTCCGGAAGAAGCTTCACCCTTGCTATAAGTAAAAATTTGGGTTTCACATTGTCGTCATAACGCTAATCCCGAAAAAAGTACAGTTTCATCGCATCTGCGCAGAATCAAAATTGCTTGTATAGACCTATATTGTTAAAAATTAAAAAAAGACCCTAAACTTTAGTTAAGCACATGTGTGTAACTGGAAATTACGCACAAAATCACTCGTGGGTTAATTTTTGCCGGAAGGTTAATTGCTAATTAGAATTAATCTTTCACTCATTATAATAAGCTAATCTACTAGTTCGCACAGGCAGCGTAACGCCAGATCAATAAATTGAGGATAGTCACAATAAAAATCTCCGTCTCTGACCATCTTTCAATTTCATGCATGTATTTTCAGGGTTAGATGGTAACAACAAGACCCCGGGAGGAAATGCATTAGGACAAATACAGCTTTATATGCTCAGGTTCAAGAAAACAACGAACAGAACACAAGAATCGTTTTAATTACTCATCTCCCAAGGATTCGTCTTCGTGGGACTGGAGGAGAGTCTGTTCTGGAGGAGAGTCTGTTCTGAAGCGACTAATACCTAAGAGCGATGTTTCGGCTTCGGTTAAAATTATGTATAGCTGTTCTTTTCTATATCATCAACGCAATGATTACAGCTAAATTTCAGGAGATGAGTAGTAATAAATTCAAAGAGAGATACCTTGTTGCACTTATAATTTTCTTCAAATATCATCTAATTTTCCGCAGATATTTAGACAAGTCTTGCCGGAATATGTTAGCGGCAGTTTTACTTCGAAAGACCCATATATACTTTTGTACGGAATAATTGAATGAGGGAATATAGTTATAAAACTCATTAGCTAGCCAATTGGAATTTAGATTAAGATTATTATGTATAAAGTATTTTAGAGTTTGAAACCGCAAAAAGACCTATATTATATTTCTTTAATCCGAAAGAATCATCGAGTGCTTCTATTGGTAGTGTATTAGACACTTATCGAAAACTCCTACTTGATTTGCAAAATCCGAAGATTTTAATGTCATTCATGGCAAGTAGTAGTTGTAGTCATGTATTATGTAATTACATAGGAATTCTAAAAAAGTCTCCTTTATATGAGTGGAAAGTACTTCCTTCTCTGAAGACACTAAGGTTTAATAACTTCTATATCAGAGGACATTGGATTTGGATTCCTTTTTCCGATTAACATTTTCTTATGTTCGTAGTCCCATACAACGTAGGAGTATTTCCATAGACCTGGTCCCTGCGGGCCACTAGATGAAGATTTTAATGAGACAAAACTATCTGTTGTTTCACAACCGTCAGGTAAATTATCCTTTAATGGATATTGTAACTTTGCTTTACTACCAACTGTTACCTCAACTATTGGATCTAATTCTTTGACTTTCGAACAAGAAACCTTCCCAGTAGCATCAGCACCGAGTTTTTCAAACAATGCCTTATACGCATTTTCTTGTAAACTAAAATTGATACCACCTGAATCGAACATTGTCGACCTGGATTCGGATGATAATGGGATTTCCTTGCTGGTATCGTTTCCAAAAATTAAATTATAATTGCCAATATCAAATTGGGAATCGTATTCGAATTCCACTAGGTCGCCAATGTATTTGTCATGGTCAATAGCACCAAAATATAACATCCCAGTAAAATTTTCTGGATCTTCATAATACAATGCAAATGTTTTTGCTTGAATAGCACCACTATTCTGCATATCTTGAAGCAAGTACCTATCTTTATCGTCCCCCGAAAGATCAAGACCAACAATAGGAAAAGCTTCACCCAAAGTACTATAGACGAAATTGAAATTGAACTCTGCTCCATTCCAATGAGCGGCGTCATTACTCCAATTGCCATCAAAATTACCAAGAGGAGTACCCCAGCCAGCTACCCTTCTTTCGCTCGATTCATTGAAAGTGGAAGAAGCACTTCCATTAAGATGTAAATTGCAAGTGATCCCACTAGTTTCAGATTGGGAACTTTTGCAAGTATCATTTTTCGCTACGACGTAAGCAGTCCACGAACCTGTATCAAGTAAAACTTCTACTTTTTGACCAGGATTACCAATTTCGAGCTCACCTATGGGAGAGTTTGGTCCCACACTTCCCCTTGAACTATGAAACTTTTGTTGAATATAACCAGGAGAATCCCTTCGATCGATATTATTGTTATCACTTGGAAGAGGGCCACAGTTTACTATTTTTAAGCCCAATGAAAGTAAAGCTAATTGTTTTAAATTTATGGAAACCATCTCGAACTTTGTTGATCGAGTCAAATAAGAAATAAAAATTCAAAGCAAACGAAATCATTCTTTATATATAGCCGGTAGTGTACAAGTATTTATGAATGCGATTACTTGAAAAAGCGATCTTGCGTAATCATGCATATTTTCCAATAAGCAACCCTGGGAAAATAATCGGTACCAAATAAATCAGTATGTTAGATTCAGGGAACGCGCAGTTGAAAAATATCTGCATTCCATGAATTTTATTTTTTAATGTCACCGTACTGAAACATACTAAATACTGGTTAGATATTCATAATATCGAAACATACATGTAAAATACTTCTGTGATCAAACACTATAATCTAAACATTCATATTATTTAAACTTGAATAAATATGGATGGGTATAACAATAAAACCACGCACAACTTTATATAAGTATGAATTTGAATTTGACGCATGTTATATGATTGTCTGTCAAAACGTATCCGTATTGATTTAATGAATTTACATCCCTGGCGCTGACTTATAAAAAGTTGAGAATTCAAGGTAAATCCGCTTTGCACGTCAAAACCTGCTAAGTTCCCGAAGCCAACAGCATTTGTGAAGAGGGTTGTTTCCTCCTTAGATACTCTTCATGTGTATTAATACTATACTCTTTGAATAATATAATTTCTTTAATTGCTATCCATTCAAATACGTCAAGTACTTATCTTCTGTCTTATTGAGATACCTATAGGATGCATCCAATACTTTCTTCTTGCACCTATTTATTCACACTGAATGTCTCATACATATATGACATGAATCCTCCCACAATCGATAACATAAAATATCTTATATTACCTGTCTAATACAGAAAGGAACAAACTCAGTCATGAATAACAATGTATTAATGAACGTTTTTGACCATCAGACAACCCACCTAAAGGGTACATCGGTCAGAAAAAAAGTTTTGCGAAGTCCCGTAACTGAAATTCCTAGACTGCTGATCAAACCATTTCTTAACCATCTCGGTGGTCTAAGTTTGGGGCTGTTGCATCTAAGTTTTGCCTAGTATCTGGGTTCTATGAGGCGTCCTAACATCTAGACACCTCAAGATACCCAGAGCCAGATCATGCAACCCTCTTTGGAGAACTCGCATGGTAGGATCAGTCCGCAATGCTTGTCGCTCCAGGCCCTCCCCATATACTTTAGATATGGGCGCGAATGTGGCATCATCAGAAGAAAATTCCGAGAAAATAATCTGCCACATCACGACACATTTCTCAGACTAATATTCTGTATCATTCTATGCGCAGAAAGTACAAAGAGCAACGTGTGTGTCATAAAAACTCGAATTCTCCCCTTTTTAATAACCTTAATCTTTGCAGAAATGTTAAAATCAATGCAAGTTAGTATTATGGTGCTACAGATATGAAGAAAATTAAAGTCTTACTTTTAATATATCTTAAGAAGTTATTTTTGCCTAATGACTGGAGGTTGAATCATTCGTGTTGCTCGTCTCACAACTCTTAGCGTAAGAATGAGTGATATTTACAGTAAGAGATAGCCGCAGCTTAAACAATTTGCAGAAAAGTATGGTTCAATTATGAACAAATTTTTAGAACATATAAAAGATACACAGAGGTCAGTTAAAACTATACAGCTATTGAAATAATATATCGTTGGTATTTCTGATAGCATTATTAGCACCAATAGTATATTCTGGTTTTTCATCGAACCTCTCTAAGACAAACTCTTGCATAGCAGGTTTCCCACCTGTTTCCACAACATCTTTAGGTGTTCCCCTGCCAATATGTTGCGTTTCAGCGATACCATGTGGAAATCCTGGAAAATCTGGTCCGGCCAACCCCTTCAAGAATGCTTCACGCTGCAAAAATGCATATTCCACATTAATGCGGCATAATGGCACCGAAGGAATATAGAATACCGAGGAATCATTCTTTCCTATATGAACTGAATCAACTGCATGAATTAAATCACAGTGCCAAAAAACCATATCACCAGGTTCGACTTTTGGAATCAGAACCATTATACTGTCAAGATCCAACTCGGGATGGGTATTGTTGTTGAATTCTAATCCTTTACCAGGGAAAGCACCAGTAATATCAGAGTCAAAGTTTAATTCATCGTTTTCATCAAAGAATGGCTTCAACATATAATAAGCCGTGACTTCTCTCACTAATGGCGCAAAAAGAATAGTACCTTCTTTTGGCGCAATATCTGAAACAGCCAACCATGCTTGAAATGTCCTGAACATACTACATGTTCCGCTTGACTCGTGTAGATCCATGTTGGCTTCAATCCTATGGGTTGCATCATACGGATCATATTCCTCCCACTTTCCTTCAAATATGGGTGTGTAACAATTACTATATTCCTCATCTTCCCATCTTTCCAATGAACCACCATCTGCATGAGGACCAAGAGAAAATAAGGCATCACCGGGTTTCCTGATACGTAAACGATCGGCATAAGATATATTCTTGTCAAAGCAGACTTCACTCTCAGGAGAAGCATGCCATAAATTATTCATGTGCGACATAGTACTCGTCACATGAGGATGGGAGCGGGCTTTAACTTGTGATTTAGACCAATATAACTCGTAGACAACTCTCTTATCTTTAGGAAAGCCCACCGTATTCGGATTGGCATCAATATACTCGGTAACACCCTTTAGCAATTGAATCGCCTCTTCTCTTGGAACAACATTCTTAACGACCAAGGATCCACGTTTCTTAATCTCTTGTTTCTGCTGTTCACGTAAATTTCCTAATTCTGAAAATTGAACTTGTGGGATTATATCTGAACCAACTTGTTTTATTTCCTTGATTCCGTCCGACAAGGCGATCTTTAACCTGTGCCAGCTTGCTGTAAGTGCCTCTTTGTTTTTGATTAAGTTCCTCTTTATGTCGGCATATTCCTGTGGGAGTTTGGAACTATCAGCATTATCAAATGACGTAAAGACTGTTGATATATCGCCAACACCTCTAACTTTTGCCTTAGATATATCGCATGTACGATAATGAGGATAATCTTGTCTCTCTTTTGCTTGTGTGCTTGTCATTTTTTGTCTTCTTGTTTAAACGAAACATTTCATTCATGGGTATTTGAAGTATTTATATATTATCTGGGTCCTCTGCCATGCATTATTACTATTACCACATGGATGCTGATTGAAAGAATTCAGATATGTCGGCTTGTTACTATATTGGGTATCCCGTCCACAAAATTAGATTACCGAATGCAGTAAGCCGCCCGCAATTTTTTTTTATCGCAATAATACAGTTCAGTATTGAAATTGCGATCATTGGTACCTTTTTTTACTGAAGTATGCACCGATAAAACATATTCATGCTGTCCAATTTCACAATATCTACGTTCTCTGTAAACAGGAGACCAGTAAGTGTCTGTCTATAGTTCATGCGATGAATTATTTATTAACCAAGTACAAACAGCGTTCTATCAAAGCCTGTGAACGTTGCAAGAAACTCCATAAAAAATGTATTACAGAAATTGGTGCACCTAATTGCAAGCTGTGTGATAAAAAGCTGCAAGAATGTATCTGGAAACCCATCACTGGTGGTGGAACGTCTAACAAATCGATAAAGAAAAGGGAACCAGAAACTAAAAAGGAACATATTTACGAAAAGATATTTCAAAGTAATGATCAAACAAAACCACAATTTGTTTGTGCGACACAACCATTGGCGCTGCTCTTGAGCAGAGACTCATTTTTATGTTTTGATGGCGATGACTTTGGCCTATATTATCCCTGGAGAGGAATAAGCAACGATTACTTAAATGAGAAAGATGTAGACGAGGACTTTAAAAATTATTTGAATAGTAAAGGTGCATTTATGGTTCCTCCCATTCAAGAACAACGTCGTTTGCTTAATCTATATCTTGAGAATGTTTATCCGCTATATCCTGTAGTAGACCGAAATATTTTGAGTGACATTAAAACCATTCCAATAATGCTACTAAATGCTATGTTCTTGAATGCAATAAGACTTGAAACTTCGGATGATAAAAAGAACATGCGATC
Source organism: Debaryomyces psychrophilus (assembly GCA_900186205.1). NCBI lineage: Eukaryota > Fungi > Ascomycota > Pichiomycetes > Serinales > Debaryomycetaceae > Debaryomyces > Debaryomyces psychrophilus. The sequence goes on along the minus strand of FYBW01000032.1, from coordinate 22,562 downwards.
CAGATCAAATGAGTTTTATGAAAGGTGTAAATTATTAGAAATGGTAGAAACTAATAAGATAACTCTAATCCAATCTTACTTATTACTTTCTATTCACGAAGAAGGAGTAGAAGGGGCAACATCATCTAAAGAGTTTATTACGAAGGCGTGCAATTTATGTGGAGAATTAGCAATTACAAACATGGGTGGTTCGAATGGAATATCCAAAACACAAGAAAATAGAGATTCAGAGCTTTCAAGTTTCAAAAAAGTTCCGTATACGAAACGTATTTTGTACCGTTTATTCTGGGTATCATTTTGCTGTGATCGTCTTGTATCTGCTACAAGTGGAAGAGAAATGTATTACAATCGTGCAGATTTGATGGTGGACAATCTTGAATTGTCGGATTTTGATGAAGGAGAAAATCAAGAATCTGATTTTGCAATATTTAGCTCGTGGTGTAGTATATGCAAATTGATTGATCGTATCCAGTGCTCGTTGTATAGACCACCAAAAAATAGAACATTGCTGGATCATAGTCTAGAGAATGACTTATTGAAATGGCATATTGAAAATCCGTCTTACATGAAAGAAAATTTTATGCATTCTTTGAAAATATATCATGCATATGCTTGCATCTTATATCTTCGCTGCAAAGTAGATTCCATTTCTCTTATTGTCGGCGGGTCTGATTTCAGCAGCATCGAGGAAGGGACTACTGGAAGAAACATTTCCCTCATTCATGAATACTCTACAATAGTCGTCGATCTAATAGAATCGAAAAGATTCATCCATCATGTTCTAATAGTGCACGCAGTCCTTCATGTAATTGCTTTGATACAGCTTGAATCCAAAATGCAGTTTGGGGATACTACAATCGAGGTTTCGGATTCTGGATTATATTTCAACAACATGATGAGCAGATCTGTTAAAATATTAGAAAATTTTAAAGATTATTGGTGGTATGCAGGTGCAGCTCTTAGACTATGTAAAGTAGTTATATCACCAGAATTCTTCAGATCTTATGAGGCTTGAAAGATTTACCATCTTATAGATAATTATTGATACACACGAGTATGTGATGTAATTTTAAGGTGATATTTCTCAAAATATTATGTCCAGTGGTAAACTTATTCGAGCGCTTATGTAACTAAGTGCTGATAATGCCGATAATATGGAGTAATATCTCGACTGCATTATGAATCTAACAGTATCAGTTTAACGAATTGCACTAAACAAATGTTATTTAAAATATTTAACCTATTTAATAGATCTAGCCTTCAATTATTGCAAGTTTATTATTCATGTATACCTAGCTCCAAAAGCTTATTACCTATCATTAAAAAGTAGTAATCAGCATAAACTTGATCGTGCATTCTACACTTTTCAATAACTTCAGGGCTATTGAAAAAAGTGGGCCGACCTAAGATAGTATCAGTAATACCAAGACCAGCAGCATCATTCTCACTCAATTTCGGCTCTTTTTTATATGCAACTCAATGCAATTATTAACAAGCTTCAATGAACTATTTAAAATATCTTCATCTTTGGTACATTCACAAATTTAAGTAATTAGTTAGCAAAAGTAATAAAGAAAGCTAAGTAAAAGGTTCTACAAGGTCTATAGAACTTATAAATAAATTAGAGATAGATTTACCACATTGGTCCCTGGTTTTCTTACAATTGGTAGCGCCTCAAGTAAGATCAAAATATCAGAGTTTTAAACAAAATGACAAACAGAAGTTCAGATAAAATTATCAGATAAAGCACGCGCCATTTTGCATCTGCAGGTAGCGTCAAAAGTTTTATATATTTCCCTGCAAATAAAACATTTAAAATTTGTCAATATTTATTGATATGATTACTTTATAATCGTATTGCCTGCTATCGTGTACAAGAATGTAATAGAGAACTTATTACCAAATAATATTTTGAGATTTGATTTTTCAATACATATTATTAAGACAATAAAAATAGGAATGCTTTAGTCAAAGGATCAGTTAAGCCATTAATGTCAGCAAGAGTTGTATTAAATAATGAAATATCTACAGTCACTGCTTTAAAATGCTGCACATATTATCAAATATTCTGAAAATCTACAAAAACCCAGAATCTGCACAATTCTTGATGAAGGCTCAGAGCGAATTGAAAGCAAAAATTGATATAGAACAATTTTAAGTTAAAAAGATTAGAAAAGTTATTTTCTATGATAAACAGAAAGCCTTATGCTTGCTTACATGGTTTTATTGAAGTGGCATCCATTTCAATATTCATGAATCATTCGAATTTTATCTACTTTCTTAGTTATGCAAATAATATTGGACTAATAAGAAAGTTGTCGCGATGGTAGCTGTAAATTGGGTTCAGTCGCTATATGCAGCCTTTTTCTTCGTCAATTAACTGAGTTGAAGGTTAAATATAATTATATGCGGTGCTTAGTGTTGCATTCATTTATCCGGCAGTCAATGTCAGATTTTTCTACTTTGTTATGCAATTGCAAGAGCTGCAGATGTAATTTCTTCGTATGCATTGAATTGTTCAAAAAAAAAAACATCTTGGGATATTAGGTGGTTTCGCTATGTGACATTTTCTGGTTTTCTGATCTGCAATCCATTAGTATGTCAGGCTGGTAGCCTTGCCAATTCTTGTTCCTCCACAATTGACGCACAGCTTGGTACTAGATCCCGATTTAACAAGCCTGGATTTCTTGACTAATTTGCGTATCGTAAAGTCATGCATATCTTCTGTGGTGCAGTTTTTGCTTGTGTGATGTTATTTGCTTCGTTGGCCCTGAAACATTTCATAAAGGGGGATGAAAATGATGAAAATGATAAACCTTTAGATGTCGTGGTCATTGAAGAAAATAATGTTGTTCAGAAACAATAGTCGGTTCACTTCAAGTTAAATGTATCTATACATGCAAAGCGAAATGCATATTAATGAAACGATACCAATTCCACAAAGAACATGGCAAACAACGACACCATAGCAATACCAAATGCCCAGGGGTACTCAACAAACGTTCCTCCAAGGCATTCTTCTCCCAATGCGTCACTGGCAGGCTCCAACAAGTGAATGAAAGTCATGGCTACGATGACACCAGAACCAAAGTATAAGAAGCCAGTCCAAAGATGTGGTAATATCCAATTTTTTCCATACTGTTACGATAAAACGATTTTGATTTAACCTGATGAAAGTTAGCCATTTCATCTGAGATTGTAAACGTAGTAAAAATAGCCAACGGGTCATTGAACTTATGTTTAAGGTACCATAGTTGTCTGGATGTTATTATGTCGAAAATGAACTATAATCCATTCCAGATACCTAATGGAATGATGACATTATAGAACCCTCGCAATGATAAATCACGTCAATATACAATGTTTAAATAATAAACTGCGTCTTAAAACATGAGCTTACTTAGAATATCTAATTTTTATATGTTCAATCTTAAATGTCAAATATGTTTATAAATAAATGACTGTTTAAGAGCTTACTCAGAAGTAATAATAGGAAGTTATAATTCTGATACTCAAACGAAATATCTACGATGAATTAGTAATCCGGGTAACTGTCAGAAATATTTATTTAGCGGCTAATAGCCTTTATTTGTGAATAATATCTATTCTGGTTTACAAACTATACCTTTAAGATAACTAACCAGAAATGACGAACGATTTAGATAGTATATTTGAGCAAGTTCCTCAACAAATAAGCCAAAATGTGATTAGAATAATGGATTCAAGGATAAACACCAGGGTTCCAGAAATTGTTCAATCAATTTATTCAGAGCCGCCCCAGTGGTTTGTGGATGGCATTAGGTCGATCAAGGAAGACGTTAAGTCGGTCAAGGAAGACGTTAAGTCGGTCAAGGAAGACGTTAAGTCGGTCAAGGAAGACGTTAAGTCGGTCAAGGAAGACGTTAAGTCGGTCAAGGAAGACGTTAAGTCGGTCAAGGAAGACGTTAAGTCGGTCAAGGAAGACATTCAATCTCTTCAGACACAAATGACAGATGTAAACACAAGATTAAATGGCATGGAAATGTCAATGGATACTGGATTCCGAATGACCCAATACAAGCTTGCTCTTATGGACAACGCAACTAGAAGACATAATGGTTATAATGCTGCTCCTGTGCCATTTGTAAACTTAGAAAATTTACAAGATTCATTACCGCCCATTGAAACTGTTCAGGATATTGACAATTTAAGTAAAGAGGACTGTCAGAAATATTTAAGTGGTTATAATATTCGATATCGACTAAACGAAAGGGCGCTGTTGAAATCAAAATTGAGAGATTCTGTAGGCTTGGTTAGCCTTTATGATTCGAGGTATTCATTCAGAAGCTTCAATGAAGAGCTTTAATTCTAGTAATAAAAGGATATGACTTGTCATTCCAATTTCAATTTTTTTATTTTTTTTTTTTTTGTTTACGTGCATGTTTATTTTGTTTACGTGCATGTTCATTTTGCTATTAATTTCTTATTTTATTCGTGTTACTTTTGGTTGGGTCTGGGTTTTTTTTGCTTATAATATATTGGTATATTTTACATTGTGTTTATGATAATTTAATAATACAATAAAAAACTAATTTGCAATTATTAAATTGTCAACTATTTTAAAATAATTCTCGAGAAATGATTGTAATTTGTTTTCTTCTCATATTCTCAGAAAGCTTGAGCAGAATCAAAGTCGGTTACAATACATCCTTGAGCGATTTTGTTGAGTTGGTTTTGTTAACCTCGAGGTCCAATTTCTTTATTTGTGCTATAAAAACTTTGTGACAGGGAACTAATAAAGACTAAATATATACCGGCAGAGGTTCCTCCCATATCATCTTCAATAATTATGACAAGATGATTCAAAGCATTTACCATATCCGATAAGTCTATTTCTTTCTTGTCCAATGCCTCTAATATAGCATAGGATCCGGCTGTTAGAGTTTCCCCGCAATCACAATCACCCGCGACAGTATCGTAATGGGTAATCTGCAGCTCTTTTAGTTTCTGTCTTTATCATTCGGTTATAAAAAGTATTGAAGTAATTCTTTGACAAGGTCCTAATAAAGTATGTAATGGAGCTAAAGGTGTTTTAACCGCTATACCTATAGATATAGCTAAAAATAAAATACGATGATTCTTTCCGTTTTAGCAAATTTAGTTAACGGTTTAAAGAGGATCTTTGGAATGTGAGAATAATTTTTTACACCTGGCTCATTATGAACACACAACCCCATCAATCTCAGCTTCATTTGTATCAAGAGTATCTATTTCAGCGTCCCTACCAGGAAATGTACTGTGTTCCAAACTGGTTGCAATTGTTACCATATTGTCAATTACTTGTTATAAGTTTTAGCAATTTCGAACAAGGTTGTCCCAGTAGTAGCTGCTTCAGCACCTGCTATCTTGTGGATTAATACTTTCCCGCTAGACGTCTTCTTCTAACCAAACCATTTTTAGCTTTTCCAGCCGCGACATCATCCCCAACAATCATAACTTCAACTTTCATTCCTAGTGCTTTGGCTCTCTCCATAGCTAAGCCAAAAATTCAATACATCTCCTGTATAATTTTTAATTACTAAAAGATAAACTTTTTCTGACTTGATACAATTTAATCTACGAACAATTTGCTTAGCAGATGGAGATGAAAAAAATGTAACCTGCAATGACAACATCATGGCAACATCAAGCAAACCTCCACATACCAAACCAGCATGATTAGGTTAATGTATTGATCCACCGTCGGATACTGCAATTACGGTTTGTGAACTGCAGTTAGAATGAAACACAACTCTTGAATATTAACCTCAACGAACTTTTTGTTGCACAAACCTTTAGGTAAAATAAGACAAGGTCTTGCTCCGTGAATAGTCCCAATTCTCGGAAAAGGACATTATTGGTATTAAAAAATACCATTCACTAGACTGAATAGTTATAATCTTGAGATATTCAAATACAAATATGCACTTTATAAACTTAAAATTAAGCGCGTAGGTTAATACTTCACAATTTAAGAACTGCAATACGCGCAGCGATAATAATCGGGTAGATAAGTTATTTTACCCAAAAGTGGGGGTTCATGCAGAGAATATTATTCCGGTTTACAGTCTCAAAGTCACAAAAAATAAAAACCCGTTAACAGCGAGTAAAAGATCTAGCCGGTACTTTGCGGCTATAATTTCCAAAGATGGATTTTGTGAGCATCTTACTGAAGACAGATCCAACACTACTTCTCCCAGGTATACAGCTAATGCATGGAGGTTCAGCATTAACCTCTTTAATATTAGAAAGGTCATTTTTTTCCTCTGACCAACTATCAAGATTAATCAATGAAGTATACTATAGGAAAATAATTTTTTATTTGGTTAAATGTAAAATGTTGGATGAAAGCATTTATCTGTAGAGTGGGGAATATGTGTTATATACAAAACCCAAACCCCTACCAAACAAATACAATTTATGACGACTGATCACAACTTCTACTTGTTCATCGCTGCAATTTTATAATTATCTTTATGACGAGCTTGAGAACACAATCAAATAATGTTGCTAGAACTGTCAATCCAAAAGCCACGCAAAAGAAGAGCTAAAACTGGTTGCATGAATTGTCGGAGAAAACATAAAAAATGTGACGAAACTAAACCAGCTTGTTCATCTTGTATAAAGAAATCTGAAACCTGTGAATGGCCTGATAACAACGGTAGACTCATAAGACACCACACAAGTAGTTCAACTGGATTTATCGAAAATAAAGAAATAGGAAGCTTAGACAAATACGCTGACCGATTAATCAATAGCTTTGATAGCAAATCCACTAATTTTGATAATCCTGGGTCACAACCCGAAAGAAAATATTCATCATCACTATCAAATGATAATTTAAATTGTATGTTTCCGGACTCAACAATTTCAAAATCATCATCCCTAGTTTCACGTTTTAATAATCGTATTTCACCTAATAATTACACTGCTGGCCAAAAATTATTATCACCCGTATTAAATACTAATAAAGGTTCTATGCAGCTGAAGGTTCATTTGAATCAGATGTTGAAAAAAAATAGCTCGTCTACTAATAATAAAGAGAATATATCTACAATTGATCCTAGACCAAACCACCAGGATAATCAAGTAAATGAAAGATTAGGTGTCAATGCTGTGAATCAAATTCATAGAAATAATAAGCCAGGCTTCGATTCAATAAATAAAGACTCGAATTATGACAAATTGATCGAGAGAGGATCGAATCATTTTAATCGAGATTCAACAAACAACGACTTTGACAATTACAACAATAAAAATACTGTTGGTCCACCTGCGTCAAAGACAGACAAAAATAGCACCTACTCATTCTCCCCTCAAGATGAATTAGCCCCATTTTTGCTTTATAATGATCTACATAATACTTTAAGAGATTATATGTTTACAAATGCTGAGCTCAATGACGTTAGTAAAACTGCAAATCTTAAGAATATTTTATATTCACCAGCTCCGAATTTTTTAGCAAAAAATTTCAGCAAGAACTTACAAGAATTTTTAGATAACGCAACGAGCAATGCTGATAAAGAATCTGATGAAAATTCGAATACAGGTGTTAATAAGAATAAAACTAAAGTTAACAATATATTGAATGGTTTTAAAGCGGAGCTAACGCGCCATGAGGAATTAGAATTGTTTAAGAATTATCTATACGAAGTTGCGCCTTGGTTAGACATGTTTGATAATTCTAAGCAGTTTGGTACTACAGTTGCGGATCTTTCGCAGACTAATAAATCATTACTTTATGCTATATATGCCATTTCTTCGCGACAAAAAGAACAAGTAGAGTCAAATTACCCACCAAAAAAGACGATTAACTTATACCAAGAATCCTTGAAATACTTAATTCCGACAGTTAATAAAATAATGGACAAAGGAATAATTTCTTCGTGTGTTATATTGTGCGTTTTCGAAATGATGTCCTCTTCTCCGAAAGAATGGAGGCATCATTTAGAGGGCTGTCACGCATTATTTGAAGCTAACGATATTAACGGTTTTAGTGGTGAATTGGAAAGAAGACTATTTTGGTGCTATTCACGAATGGATGTTAACTCAGCTGTTATTGGAGAGCAATCCACCATAATACCTTCTGAAAATTGGCTACCTAAAGGTAGTTCTGTTTACGAACTGAAACGATTATTCTTAGAAACTAATGACGATGATATGTATGCAAATTACATCGTATTTTTATGTTCCAGAGTACTAAGTTTAATATCCAAAGAAATTAGAAACTTCGAAGAAGAATGGGAGTTTTTATGGAACGAGATTATAGACTGGAACCTTAATAGACCATTTCATTTGAAACCAATATTAAGTTATGATGATAAACCATTCCCTGGTGTTTTATTTTTGAATGGACCCGCAATCTCAGCGAACCAACTATTTCATATGGCAATTATATTACTAACCCAAAATAAACCAAGATTATACAAAATTAAACCAACAGCTTGTATTGTAAGTAATAATGGGAGTTTCTCTTTTTTTTTTTTAGATTTACTAACATCGTTACCAGAAATCAACCATATGGCACGCAAAGCAGATTTGTGCCGTTAGTATACATAATAGTCACCAGTAAGTGTTTTATTCTTTTGTCTTGATTCGTTCGTATTTATCTAACCAAACAATTTAGTGGGTGCTGGAATAATGCATTACAGCCTTTATGGATTGCCGGAAAGCTATTGAGCAGTGAGCATGAGCATGAAATAATATTGAATTTGTTGGATAAAATTGAATCAACAACAGGATGGCAAATGAAATTTAGAAAGAATGATTTGAAAAAGTATTGGAACGGGTTAATTGTAGAATAATCATTATACTAAATTAATAGTATTGTTTTGAATATTAGCATATTTTAGATGGAAATCAAATTCCAAAAAACAAAAAAATTCGAGAAACGGTTATTGGGTTTGATGAGCTAATTAACCAAGAAGCATTAACCAAGAAGCATTAAATGTTCGAAATTGTACTTTTACAATCTTCATTACTCTAATATCAATAATATTCTTATGGGGACTTGTATTAATATCAAACTAGAAAAATGTAGTCCTAATATTTATTTATCTATTTTACTAGCTCAGCTTTAGAAAACTAATTCTATAATGCTATACTCTAAACTAAAAGTGTGTAGAGTCTGATGGGTCCAATAATCACCATGGAACTTCGGCACCATCATAACTAAGGAACTTACCATTATCAGCAGGACTCAATTTATCGAGAATCGCCTTCAATGCTGAGGAACTTACTTCAGGGGTAATCGAATATTTCTCAATCATCTCCTTTAAATGGGGGTTTGCTGCAATAATCGTTTTATTACCCCGTTTTCCGGTGTCAGTTAAGACCTGCCCAGGGTGAACAGCTACAACCGTAAAGCCCTTCTCACCTAATTCTACACTGATTTCCTTAACAGTATAATTTAATGCCGCCTTAGACTGTCCATAAGCCGAAACACTGATGCCGAAAAAGCCCCCTATGGATCCAAGACCACTTGAAACGAACACAATTTGCTTTTCTTCTCCCTTTTCAACCAATTCATAGAATGCTTGATACAAGAAAACCGCACCAAGAACATTTGTTTGCCAATGTTGCACCCATGTTTCTTCTTTGGTTTCCAATACACTTCCAAAGTCATCTGCAAACCCAGCGTTCGCAATCAAAACATCTATATTGTCAACAATCTTCGCAACTTCTTTTGAAGCTTCAATCGTACTCTCTTTAGAAGCAACATTTAGCTTTACAATGTGTAAATTTTTTTTCTTCTGTGCCAATGCCTTGAGCTCCACAGCATCCTCCGGTTTCCTTGCAGATGCAATTACAACATTAGATTCGTTATCACTGAGTTGCTTGACGAGTGCAAATCCGATTCCTCTGTTACCTCCTGAAATAAAAAACGTTTTGGAGCTACCCATTATATGTTATGTTATAATTCTTGAGCTTGATATAGAAGAAAAAATATTGGGCAGTTTGATCTAATTTTATAAGCATTAATTCGTAATTGAACCGGAAATGTCTAAATTCCGAGATTCAGGGTATTGAGTACTCCATATAAGCATCAAGAAATCAATTACGAGCAAAAAAATTTATCGCGGCCTGAATAAACAATAGCGGGTGAATTTTGGTGATCTTGGAAATATTGAGGTGGTTGCATAGCCCTGCTAGACCATGTCGGGTGTTAGGTAAAGCACTTTGGTCGCATAAACCTAAACATTCAAAAAAATTGTTTCGATGAATAATAAATGAACTCAATAGACTGCGTATATAATATAAAAAACAGAACAGCTTCTAGTGCATATAATTACAGGAACTTAAACTATTAAGATACCACTGTCTGTCTTTGACGACACCTCACTTATTACACGTATGCCCTCGGAACAATATATGGAGCAAGTAAGATTTCTTTTGAAATTTTGACAATACTTCAAGGCGTCCGTTATATTCTTCTTAAAGTGGCATAATAGCTACTACACTTAAAAGAAGTAAACTCGCGATGGGGACGTTTAGCTACGAATTAACAGATGTGCAAAATCAATTTTATACTCGATGACGATAACTATATTTGTAGTCGAAAAATACATTGATGTATATACCACAGTTCTATTCATAAGCATGTTGTATTCTAGGATGGCAACGAAACTAGAAGTTCATTCTCCTCGGCGTCATTAGAAAACTGTACCCTCGGTTTATATATTTGTTCTTCTTGGACCTTTTGAAAGTCTGTATCCGAAGACATATAAACTGGCTTTTGCCATTTATTACTGTATTTATTGTAGTCCCAAATATTTTTGGACGATGTACTTTCAGTCTTATTTCTATTTTCCTTGGTCTGGGTTTCCAACTCTGTAATTTCTTCATCCTCCTCACTGACTTCATCATCCTTCATTGATCCGGTAGTATGTTTCTCTACCATCGTGACCTTACCATCCTTTATCACCATTTCAACAGCTCTATTCACTCTACCGGATCTAGCTTTCTTAATTCCATCTTGTTTTCTAAGTTGTTTCTGCTGTTTCTTCAAATGTAAGGCCCTTTCTACTGGTGACAACCACATGTTTCCGCTATTCGAATTCGGCATTTCAAAGTCTGAAGCATTATCAATTATTTTGGTTCTTTCTGTCCCTGTAGCCTGAAATGTTAGCAAAGTCTCCAATCTTTCTTGGGCCATTATTAATTCTGGATTTGTTTTGTTATTTTTTTCATAATGCTGCAACTCTTTTGCTTGTTGGGCAATCTCGTCCTTCTCTTTTCTTATTTTATCCAATACCTCTTGGCTCTTTTTCTTATCGGATTCCATTTGCTTCAAAGCTGTATCTTGTGCCTTCCAGAGATTCTCCCCTGATTTCAAAGCGACAACTATTTTGTTATTTTTGTTCTTGTTTTGGGAGTTTTGAGTATGTACTTGTGAGGTCTTACTTTTCAAAGATTCTTTATTTTCAATAACATTCTTTTCTTCTCTCAATAAATTAATTATTTCACATTTATCTTTAAACGAAAACAACTCCTTTCCACAGAATGAACAAGGTTGTAAACCTTCCTTTGCGCATATGATCTTACCACAGTTTAAACAATTTGGGGCGACTTCGAATAATGGATGACTCTTCCCCATGCAATTACAAGTTTTTTTTATCACGCTTGATGATTCTATGTCTATATCATCCCTTGATGATAGTTCTAAATCATTCAAAACTGCTTCAATGTCTTGCAAGTTGTCAATTTTCTTCTTTTTGGAGCTTTTAGTTTGTTTTGGTACAAGCGGAGAGGACCTTATATCAAGCAATTCAGATGTCGTCTTTGATGTTTTGTTATTCTCCAATTTTTCTTTCTGTTGGTGTTGTATTGGATTTACCGGAGCTAATGCCCAGGCTTTTGTACTATTCTTCTGAGTTGTCAGTTTTGAGGGTATCGCCGATTCTTTATTCGCCTTACTATCCAGCTTTCTCAGTGCCTTGAAAGCATCATCTGCTTCTTTTTTAAGAACTATAAACTTGGTTAAAAATGTTAAAGTTTCATCACTTTCCCCTAATAGGTTTAAGAAGTGAGATTGAATTTCGTGATCTGAATGCAAGGTTAACGTATAATCGACAATTTCACCACATGTGACACGATCGATAGGTATAATATTAGATATTGCATTAGCGGAATAGCTCTTTAACTTTGTATAACTCATAATGATAATGAAAAAGGATTATACTTATGTATTACGATCAACCTTTCAAATAGGGTTATGTTTCTCTGAAAATAAATCTCATCAAATAATTTTTTTATTACGATGAAATATACTAAAATACAACAGTTTAATTGTAAATAATGTCTTCCATGCCAGATTCAGATGACTTAAAGGCCAAATACGCTGAAATAGCTGGTTTGAAGAAAGCTATTAATGAGAAGAAATTAGCAAAAAATTCTATAGGCCCGTTACCAGCAGGTTATGGTGGAAACGAAAACCATCAATATTATGACAATTCAAATACACACCGAGGTGGATTCAGGGGTGGATATAGAGGAGGATTCAGAGGCTATCCATCTTATAACAGGAGATATAATAATAACACATATAGGGGCAATGTGCATCGAAATATGACTGTTGTATTTAACAATAGCAATAGTAACAATAAAAACAGGCAAAATTCGACAGATGATGAATCTATTCCAGCAGAACCAACATATGTATCATCTGTATCTAAGAGCGGAATGTCGTTGGTAAATTCAAATGTGTACGAAAAGGACAAACTCAAGATACTTCAGCGCAGTGAAAATGCTAAACAATTACAAGACCAGATCAAGCAAAAGAAAAAGAGCAATGCGATCAAATCTAGAGTATTTAAAAATCAGATTAAGACTGATAGCTATGATCGAGTGAAGACTGATGGAGATATTTTTTCAGTAACGAATTATGGTGATGACTTAGTTCTTTTATCAGTTCCTATCGGGGAAAAAGCAAAGGTTGTGGTCTGGAATAAAAATAAGTATATTAGACATTCGAACGGTGATTTAAAAAGTCAAAGCCGTCGTCGTGGAAGGTATGTTATTTTGAAGTTCTTAAATAATATTATTCACTACTAACTTTAAACAGGATTGCAAATGACCAATGTCGTTATTTTATAAGAACAGGTGAGTATCTTTTTTCCCTTCTTTTACCGTTCTTATTCTTGAATACTAATTAATCACATGTTCTTTCAAACCTTTCAACTTGTAACAGGTTTATGTCAGAAAGGTTCAAGCTGCAAATACAAACATGGTCAGAGCTATATCAAATTGTGTCGGCAGTACTTATCGAATAATTGTCATAATAAGAATTGCTTATTATCGCATACTCCATCTCAATATAATACTCCTCTTTGCCGTTATTTTTTGGAAAACAAATGTGTCAATCCACAATGTACTTACGAACACATCTTCCCCAGGGACTACAATAAGCCAAATATTGAAATTTGGGTCTGTAGACCTTTTGCTATTGGTGGATCGTGTTCAAGGGGAAGAAAATGTCCATTTATGCACTTATTTGTTTGTCCAGACTTTCAAGAAGGCGGTACTTGCCCCAGAGGTAAGTCATGTACTTTAGCACATTCCGCTACTTTAAGCACCCAAAGACTGATGCTTACAAACGACGAAGAGCAAGTAGATAATGAAGTTCTCATTGATAGCAACTCAGAAGAAGGAAATCGCCAGATTATTAATAGTTATACAATCGACCCATCTTTACTATTTGAAACTAGTAGAGATGGGAAATATGATATATATATTGATAACGATTGCTCTGAATCGAACAAATCCAAGGATACTGAGAAAAACAACACTTTCAAAGAAAATTCTGAATTTATGATCCATTTGGATTCCGATAGCGAACAAGAAAGAGAGAATGATTCTGATCAAGGCACAAATGAAAGCGAACTTGATGATTTACAAGGAAATAACGACTATATAAAATTCTGAAACTTGATTTCATGTCCAAATAGGAGGACAAAAATATTGTACTAAAAAATCTAAGAAATACAAAAAGATCAATCCACTCATATAGAGCAAATATAAATAAATATACTACGGCCGTAATTCATTTTAGATGTTTGACACTTCAAATCTCATTTACATTTGTAACTTTTATTATATATCACGTAAATTATCTATAAGTATTTTACGAGTAAATGCTCGGTTAGAGAAGTGTTGCAAAAAATTCATTTGTGGATATTAACTTATAAAAGAGTATAAATTGTCTTACGATACTTGCTTTTATCTGTCTTTACATATTTCAATTTGTTTCATTGTCATAATATTGAAGGTAATAATATTATATTTATATTTAGGTCAGCCTATATACTCAAATTGAACATAATAAATTTAAGCCAAATTAAATTGTTTAGCCACCATTTGAAAATAATGATGGAGAAAGTCACCTTCAGTATTCCTGTTGCTGAAGCACCTATAATTCCACCAGACATTAGTAATCCCCCGAAATCCATTCCCTTGAAATCTTTTGGGGAAAATTACCAGGTCATAAGCAGTCTAGGAAACGGAAGCTTTGGTTCAGTTGTATTGGCGAAGTACAAGAAAGATAAACGCCGCCTTTTGAAAGTGGATATGAAGAAGCGGGGAACGCTTATAGATCCTTTGGAAGAATCAGAAGGGCACCTTAGCTGCTTGGTCGCCATAAAGACCATGAAAAAACAACTTGATACGTTAAACGAGGCTACAAGGGTCAAAGAGGTTAAATTTATACTCCGGATACCCTCACATCCTGGGCTAGTACAAATATACGATATGTTCATCGATAATACCGAATTTTATCTCCATATAGTAATGGAGTCTATGAATCAAAATTTGCACCAGTTAATGCGGGCAAGGAAGAGAATCAAGTTTTCACCTGCCACGTTAAAAAGCATCTTGAGTCAGCTTTTGGAAGCAATTCGCCATATACACAAGTATGATTATTTTCATCGGGACGTGAAACCAGAGAATATCCTTATTATGCCCACCCTGCAATATTATGGGTCGAGAGAAAACATTCCTCCTCATCGTAGGGGTGATAATTACGTATTAAAGCTTGCTGACTATGGTCTAGCCCGTCACATCGGCAATCTTCGAGAGTACACTTCGTATGTTGCTACAAGATGGTACAGATCTCCCGAAATCCTACTAAGAAGAATGTGGTATTCTAAACCTGTTGATATTTGGGCTTTTGGTACTATTGCCGTCGAGGTAGCTAATTTTATACTATTGTTCCCTGGAGCTAGCGAGGTTGACCAGATATGGAGAATACTTGAAGTGCTTGGAAGTCCTACCCTTCCCAGCTTTGGTCAAAAGGGTAATCATTACGCACCTTTGGGTGGTTACTGGAAAGAAGCACAATTATTATGCTCAAAGTTAGGTTTCAGCTTACCATACAGCGATGGTGTTCAAATTTGTAACCTTGTACCAGATTCGGTTTCTGATTTGGGTGACGTGGTTAAAGTATGTCTCACCTGGAACCCTGACGTGAGAGCTGATATTGAGACTATTTGTGCAATGCCTTACTTCAAGAATACCTCTATATCTGGTGCATATAAGAATCCAGAAAGACCAAGCAACAAGATTGCAAGATTATCTCCATTGAAGGAGGTGAACGGCACGTTTCAACTATTTTCAGGAATACAACCATATAAGATGTCCTTAAATGACTTCAAAAACAAGAGAAATATAAGAAATAATCCTAGCTTTGGATCGCTGAATTCATATGTGCCACAATACAATAATGAGAATTATTTGAATAAATCTTCTAGTCAAATAAAGAATAATGCAACCATACCTAAGAATGAGTTTCAAATACATGACGATTTCGACGACGGATACGAAAGGGAATTCATGAAGAAGTATATAGATAAACAAATTGAAGTCTCAAATTCACAAGATCGAGACCTGTTCGTGTTTGAAAGGCAAAGCATAAAGACCATAGAGGATCATAATAACTCAATTCCTCGAGCTATAAATAATACCCCGCCAGAGCTTGCTGAAGAGTATTGCAACGAAAGTTTTAACTTCTATGATTTAAATTATTCCAATAATGATGGCGATGCAATAATAACTGAATATGATAGTGAAAATACTTACTCTAAAAACGATTATGATTATTCGTGGGAAGGGTTCAATAAACTCGATGCGACCAACGATGATTCGATCAATAATAATGCTGACTGTCAATACTTCCCAAATAATTTGGCAGTTCTAAGAGAGCCTCTCGAAGAAGAATTTGGTCTAATAGCTGATATTTCATTCGGAAGTAGTCATGGAATTAAATGTTAACGCTTCAAGATAGGTAGTGGTTCTGCTTAATACTCGGGCTATCAGAGAGCGCAGGTTCTAATTATATTTACGTATTTAATGTTTCTATCCTCTTAAGTACTTTACAGGAATCACCACATAGTATAATATATGCATATAATTTATAAGCGAACAGTACTCTAGATCATATAAACCTATAAATAAATGATGCTACGATTAACGTGAGTCTCGAAGTGTGTGCAATACCCCACGAAATTCCTTGACCGGTTTAAATAGCACCATTTCCAAAAAGATCATATGCAACATTTATTTGATGTTTCTTTATAATTGTTAATCTAACTTTATAAACAGAATGTGTATTCTAATATCAAGTATAGAGCATCCCGATTATCCATTTATTTTGTTGTCTAATCGTGATGAATATTTCAAAAGACCGACCGAAAGGGCGCATTTTAAAGACTATGATGGCGTCAAAATTTTGTCACCCTTAGATTTGGGTAGACCCGAACATGGTACATGGATCGCGGTTAATACAGATGGGAAGCTAGCAGTCTTAGTTAACTATCGTGAGATAAATAATAGAGGTAAGTAGTATTCATATTTCCAAATTTAGAGTTGATACTAACGACTGTTTATTAAGACCTGATAGGTGAAATATCTCGAGGAATTCTTCCATTGCAATACTTAATATCCAATGACTTAAATGAAGACTGGCATATACGTTTAAACCGGATAATATCTCAAAAATTGTCATTAGAAAACCATCTTTCCCTGAATGATAATATTTTAAGTAGAATAGGTGGCTTTTCTATATTATATGGTCAATTGAAGATAAACGAGACCACGGGAAATATAGAACCCTTGAACATTTTGAGTAATAGAGGTGACCATGGAAAAGTTTATGAAACCAATGGAGAAACTACGATCAGTGATGATATAGGAACACAAACAACTTTTGGGTTATCGAACTCTTTGTATGATGACCCCTGGCGAAAAGTAAATTTAGGTCAGAAAATGTTAGGAGAAACAATCAAAGAGTCCGTAGAGAATAATTACACTCAAGATCAGCTAATTGAAAGCTGCTTCGAGGTATTAAGCTATGACACCTACGATAAAAATATTGCAAATAATGGTACGCCAAAGGAAGCAACTCGAGAATTAAGAAATTCCATATATATTCCACCTATAGAGCTAAAGACTGTGAACCAGTATCCTGGAAGCCCTACTGTTGGTAGATTTTATGGTACTCGAACCCAAACAATAATTCTCTTAGACAAAAAAGGTAACGTGCACTATTACGAAAGGGATATTCATAATTCCGATCTCATAGATGATGAAATAAAAATTAAGACTAATCATTTTCAGTTTAATATTTCTAACAAATAGCAATTAGTTTACAAATTGTAACGGCCTACATTTCGAAAGGCATTATACCCGTCGTCAACCCCTACAAAGGGTTCGGCGGATACCCGCACTACGCGGGGGTTATAATTTTTAGTTATTCTAATATAACCATCTCCACCTATAAATCCCACAATTAATGCTAATAAATTTCTATCTTTATTTTGCATATAAAAATAAGTATAATTTGTAGATACAGGTGAGAATTCTTATTGATTATTTCTATTATAAATAATTTTATAAGCTTAAATATTTTTGCTGCACCTAGCGAGTATTTTGTAGTTCGACTTTAGTAACAAACAAAAAAAAAAACTATATTCCCCTACAAATGTCTTTGTCAGAATTCCCTCATAATGAATATACTTCAATATACCACAGGTTTCCGATAGAGATCCCGAAGTCTACTCGTCCGTTATTGATCTTAATACCAGGTAACCCAGGTCTAGTAGATTTCTATATCACCTATTTGAATTTAATCCAACAAAAATACCCAAGCTTTGAAGTATTATGTATTTCCCTTGCAGGGTTTAAATCATATGATGACGAGAATATTAATAATGATAATAACAATTCAAGCTTCAAGTACTATGATTTAGAATTCCAGATAAATCATAAAATTGATATTCTTAAATATTTTATTTTGAAAGAAAATAGACATACGGAATTGTACTTCCTATCACATTCAGTTGGATCATATGTTACCCAAAGGGTAATTCATCGTTTGATTCATAATGAAGAAATCCAAAACAAGATAGATGTAAAATTTCTTGGGTTAATCTGTCCAACAATTATAGATATTGGTAGATCCAATTCAGGTCAGTTTTTTTCAAAGATGATTGCATTATTACCAGTAATACAAATTGCAGTATATTTTTCTGCATTGATTAACTTTCTTTTACCCGAAAAGGTTGTAAAGGCAATAATTAGAAATGTCGTTATTGACAAGCCCACGTCTAGCTGTAAGGAAGAATTACAATCTCTAGAACATGCAACTAGTGGAGCCCTAAAAATTGTCCAAACCAAAAACATAATTCAACAATCATTGAATTTGGCAAAGGAAGAAATGGTAACTATTCTTAAAGACGACGATTTTAACGATTGGTTTTTCAAGGACTTACCGGAGAAACACGATGTAAAGATTTGGACATATTTTGCTCATAATGACCACTGGGTTCATGATAATACAAGGGATCATATATTAACTAGATATCACGATAATGAAAGTAGAAACTTAATGTTTCAAATAGGAGACTTTGATGATACCATAACTCATAGTTTTTGTGTTAACCAAAGTATCGAGTTTTCACAGGTTACGTGTGAAAAATTAAGCGAGTTTTTTGTATAATACATTTCAATTATGTGAATAATTGCAACGATCTGTTGATAGTCTCGTAGAATTATGTCTAATTTTATAAAAATGTAACAACGGACTTTGATAGTAAGGTGACTCGTAGTCATCGATCGCGCACGAACAACTTTTTGATAGGATGATTCATTAATCTTGATAAAAAAAAATTGAATCATCCGATCATTACGAGTGAAGATAAAATTTGAAAACCCAATAAAGAATACCTATATTTCCGACGACCAGAACATATTAAGACCCAAGAATCTAGTATTAGCAATTTTTCATATTTTAATTGAGGATCAATAATGAGATCCAGCATGGAATCAATTCACAGTGAACTTGATAATAAAAACTTGCAAAAGTCGGATCAAGATAGTTTTAACAATATTGATCGTGAAGAATACTCATCAACCACTGATCCAATGGATGACCTGGGTCATAGAAAACAGTTAGATAAGATATATCGAAAATTAGATGTTAGGATTATTCCAGCCTTATGGTGCCTATATTTCTTAACTTCCTTCGGCTCAAATTGCTACGGATTGACATTGACAATGAATTCAGAACAGGGTCATTCTTTGATTCAGGAATTAAGTTTAAATTCTAAGGACACTTCAACAGCCTCTGCTTTATACTATGTTGGATATATTATATTTGATGTTCCAATGAATTTAATTATGACTAGGGTTAGTCCTCAATCATGGTTAGCCAGAATTGTTATCACTGTTGGTTTGGTTTACACATGTTATCACGTTTTGAATAATAGTAAAGGTGTTATAGCTATTCGTTTTATTTCAGGTATGGTTGGTGCTGGAACATGGCCAGGCCTATCTTACTACGTCTCATTATGGTACCCTAACGATAGACTGACCAGAAGAATTGGTTACTATTTTACTGCGGCACAAATATCTGCTGCAGTTGCTGGTTTGGTTAGTGCTGGTTTTCAAAAAATGGATGGTGTTCGTGGTTATACCGGTTGGCAATGGATGTATTTGGTTTATGGTGTTATTACTATGGCTGCTGGTATCCTGCTACTATGGTGGCTTCCAGACAGGCCGTTCAAAAGTACAAAAGATTATTCACAATCGGGTGATTTTTTTCATAAATTTTATAGTAAGGTTTTTACACCTGTCCACCCATTATCGGAGAAGGAACGTGAAATACATAAAAAAGACATCGAATCTCGTTATACTTTGTTAAAATGGACATGGAAAGATGTTGCCCAGATTATTACAGACTTAAGAATTTGGCCATTGATTATAATGTATTTTGGGGTTGTTGGTACTGGTTTTGGGTTAGCGGTATTCGGGTCTACAATTATTGCTGTAAATAATCCAAATTTATCTTCAATTCAAGTATCTTTACTTTATGCGCCAATTTGGTTATTTGATCTTGGTGGTATTTTAATGATAACCCCTTTTGCAGATAAATTTAAAAAATTGAGAGCATTGATGTTTTCGTTAGCATCCTTGATTATTATTGCAGGTATGTTTGTAACTACATTTGCTGATGGATCTTGGAATAAATATGCGGGATTGCTTATTGCTGGTTTTGGATTAGGTCCAACAGTGCCAATTTGTATGTCATGGGCATCAGAAATATTTCAACCTGTTTATGGTGATGTGGGGACGGCTGTCAGTGCAGCATTAGTTAGTGGACTTGGTAATCTAGGTTCTGTTACTGCAACATATGCATTATACTCTGGATGGCCAGAAGATAGAGCAAGACTATACAGAAATTCAAATATGATGTTGGTTGTCATGCTAGGAGTAAGCATTATTGCAGCTGGAATTTGTCATGTTCTTAAAGACAGAATCAGACAAGAAAATAAGGAAATAAACTAGAGTTTACGAGGCAATACATAGTTCTCCGAAATTGATATTTATAAATTTTAATAACATCTTTAATAGTTATTTCTATTTCTGTATTTTTTTGAAAAGCGAAAAATCTAGTTTCATTCACTGCCGCAAGTCTTTAGAAAATTAATATCTATATTTAATTTTGAGAATAGTTCGTCAACATAATTCAATTTTATTTCTTCGTGAACCCAGCTTAGCCATAAAATGAGATGAATTTTCATCAGCCATTACCAAGGGAACGTACTGACACAAATCTGGTTTTCGGTTTTATGAATCTGAAATTTGTAAAATTCTCTGTATAGCTTAATTTAAAGCTCGCGCTTTTTTCTTGATACATACTAATTAAAGTTGAATAAATAAAACCAGATATGTAAACCAATGTCAAAATAAAACTTCGTGCAGACCAAAAGACTCAAATGATTAGAGTCAGAGTAACCGAATATTCTTCTATAAATGATGATCAAATAGCAATTGAAGCTGTTTCCTATGTATTGAACCTACCAGATTGGAAGCATCCAACTTTTGATTAAGGTGATAAAAAGTCTTTTGAATCTGTTGTGATGAGACTTCTGAAACCAAAGAAGTCAGCTTTGAAACTTAGGCTTTTTAGGAGATTTGTACTGATGATTTAAGGAACACTAGATTCGAAATCACCTTAGCTGATTCTGTAACCAGTGAAGATTCAAATGATGGTGGTCGTTTGTTTTATTCAAACTCAAAATCTCCACAAGACATCCATCTCTTTTGATAGAGTTTTATGTATTTACAAAATTTTAATCGTCTTCAAAGATGGTTTTGATTCAATGATGAAGCTTTATGAAGAGATAATGAAGTCATCTACTAGACAATCGTGGTTTAGGGCTTACTAGTAATTAGATAGAATATAGTAAGTAAACTATATTTAATAATTGTATTCGATATAAATTTTTTCAATGTTGATTTAGTCGTTAATCAATTCTTCATACTAAGGATTACATAATTTCCTGATTGTTCAGAAAACACGTAGTCTACTTCATGATTCATTTAGCTAAAGGATAGGTTAATATTATATTGATGTCTGGTTCAATGTACCTTTCTCTCACATTTGTAAGATGAAAAATTTGAAAGCAGGCTTAGAATCTTCTAATGAAGCGTTAGATTTCTTGGGAGATAACAAAATTATTGGCCAAAAAGTTGTTTTAAGATCGTCTAATTAGTTTGCTTATATGTTGATTGATATGATGACAAACTGTTATTTGAATTCTGTATTTGAATTGCTTCTGTTCCCATCTATTGGTTTCGATATTTATTATTAATACCTGGATGAAAAAAATAACTGTCATTTTTAGGCCCGACACGAGTATTGGTTAGTAATCATTCGGTGCATATATAAAGATATCGAAAGTTCTGAAGTAATTTTATCCACACTATATTCAATATAAATAGAATAATAACAACAATGTCTACAACTAATAAAGCAGCAGTCCTTTCAGGAAAAGTTGAAAAAGGTCAATTGACTGAAATTAGCGAAATCGCATACCCAAAAATCAATGAGAACCAGATTTTAATCAAAGCAGTTGCTTACGCAGTCAACCCTACTGATTGGAAACACGCGGTTTTAAAATGGGGTGGCAAGGATGACATCGCTGGTTCAGATGTAAGTGGGACTGTTTCAGAAGTCGGCTCTAAAGTTAAGGGATTCCAAGTTGGTGACA
>FYBW01000018.1:0-214333 GCA_900186205.1 Debaryomyces psychrophilus | reverse complement strand
TTCTGATAACTGTTTTCTCTATCATCAAAAAGGACTGCTGTTCTCATTGCCTCAACCAAGTTTCCTGAATTTCTCCATTCTACTTCTCTCTTCACCTTATAACGTAAATTATTAATGTATATCCCTATGATGCTATGATCAGCAGATTCCAGTTTAGGAATTCCTGCTAATAATTTTTGAAAACGAGCATTGTAACTTGCTGCTGAACCCTTATGTTTAAGTTGTATAAGTTGTTGATAAACTTGAATTGAATTATGTTCTTTAGCGAAACGATATTCACCTGCTTCAAAACATTCATTAAATGATTCGTTAATTACACTTGTCCTACGTTCTTGATACCATTCTTCTGCTTGATCAGTCATATTTCTTCCTGCGGCTATAATTAATTGTGAATCATCCAAATTAATTCCTTCACAGATACTAACGACATCTTCTTTGAATCTTTTGATTCCTTTAGGTGAACTGTTTCCTGAGTATGGGTTCACTTTCGCTTGTAATAAGAATATTCTTGTTTCTCTAGCAATCTGTTCTTGTTTAGAGGCTTCTATTTGTGCTGTATTCTGTTCCATGAACATTTGCATCATTTTAGTGATCTGATCCGTATGATGACCCGACATATTTTCTTATCTGTTCTGATACTTGATCTAACCTGCGGCGCTACCAGTTGTAAGGGAACTGGGTTCCAATAGGGTAATTATCTTTGACTACTGTATAGATATGTTCTATAACCTCTATAGAACTCTGTATAACTAACTTAGCTAACTAACTAACCTTAACTACCGATTATTAGTTCCTAATTCCCTTCCTCCCTAGTCGGGATTACTCAGGGGAATATTACTCTTATTTATAGCTTCTGTTTTGCAACCATGATATATACACAGTATGTATCAAAACGTGTTTCCTTACATATTCTGCAGGAGGGCATGTGGTCTAGTGGTATGATTCTCGCTTAGGGTGTGGGAGGTCCTGGGTTCAATTCCCAGCTTGCCCCTTTTGTTTTTTTTGCATTCCCCTTCTACTGTATGCCACCCAGTTCATGTTTGATTACTCTTCTTTAGCCGTTTATTAATTATACGGTTTGGATGTTATAATCTAAGCTTCCCTAGTACATCGATCTCAACAAAAATCACGCCCATTATTACTTAGCTCGTTTTAAAACCAATCATTAGAACTGGACATTCAATCCCGATGCGCGATATCGCGGATATACTCTATATAATAACCTATAATGTTTTGATAGTTAACAAAGGACTGTCTATCAAATTTTCTCTGACGCTCGTTCCGAACGGAGGTGCCCACCGGTCCGGTCAGAATAAAATAAAATGTGCATTATCTGATGACTATTAATAATCATTCGTTTCCCATAAGGATATGACTGATTCATAGTAAACTACATATTGCTGTAAGTATTCTTGAAGTAACATGAAAGTTGAGGAAGGACAGCTTGGACCTTTACTGGATGATGAAACGAAACAACAGTCATCAAGTTTTTTAAATGAAAGTGAACCAAAGGTAGAGAACCAAACTACGAACTCACTCGGAAATCATACTCCATTGGACTTGGAAAAGGAAGGCCTCTCGGGAAACGATGATAGCTTTAAACCAGATGTCGGGTATGCATGGGTGATTGTGTTTGGGGTCTTTTTGCTTAATTTTTCAACCTGGGGAATGAACTCCGGGTTTGCAATTTTTTTTTCGTATTATTTGAATAACGACACATTTGAGGGAGCATCGAAATTGGACTACAGTGCCATCGGTGGAATAGCTTTTGGGGGCGGGTTAATATTTTCTCCGGTCATCAATTACATTCAAGGTAGAATTGGGACCAGGCCGACAATTATGCTTGGTAATTGCTTGCAATTTACCGGTCTAATGATGGCTAGTTTTTCTGTAAACCTTTGGCAGTTATACATGACACAGGGGGTAATAAATAGTTTTGGGCTCGCGTGTATATCGCTTCCTGGCTTGACATTACTACCACAATATTTCAAAAAGAGAAGAACATTACTGGGAGGTCTCGCAACTGCAGGCTCTGGCGCTGGCGGTATTGTATTTAACCTTGGTATGCAGAAAATTATTGAAATCAGAGATGTATTTTGGGCTCTCAGGTGTCAGAGTATTATATCGTTTGGCATGATATGGATAGCTATCTCAATCCTTAGATCTCGTTCCAAGAATGCCAAAATTGAATTCACGTTGATCGACATGCAATGCTTAAGATGTACAGGCTTCTGGTTCTTTTGTTTATATGTGTCCACTTGTATGTTTGGATATGTGGTTGTGTTGTATACGTTGGTCAACTTTACGACGTCTTTAGGTTACTCCGAATATCAAGGTTCTATTGTATCTGCGATGGTACAGTTGGGTTCTTGCTTAGGAAGGCCTATTGTAGGCCTCACGGCCGACAAGATTGGTTCGATCACAATGGCTCTCATTGCATATACGTTGTGTACGATATTTTCCTTGTCAATGTGGATTCCTGCCAGAAACTACGCAACGCTTATTGTATTTGCCTTAATTATGGGCTCATTAATGGGCTCTATTTATGGTACTATGGCTCCATCAGTTGCAAGACTTGTTGGTATGAATAAACTTAATGTCGCTTTTTGTATGTTGTGGGTTTTCTTGGGTAGTTCAGGGATCGCCTCTCCTGTTATTGGTGTGTCCTTGAAGACAGGTGGAGGTGGTGGTATAGTTGATCCTAAGCAATATGTCTACTGTTGTGTATTTGCGGGTGTGTCATTCGGGGTGTGCTCTCTTGCGTTGTTATTGTCAAGAGGTTACGTTCTAGCCCGTGATACCTTAGTTGATGCTGAATCAGATTCGGACTACGGTGGGCATTTGTCAGTAAAAGTTCCATTGGGACTTACTTTGAAGAACTGTTTTAAGTGGCCGCCCAAAAGAGCCTAATATCACCTTATATATAGAAACAATTTATAATTAGACAAGTATATACTTTAAGTTGCATTTAATATAATTACAATTATTTGAAAAATATTTGGCAATCAATCAATAATACACTAGTGAGCATAAATAAAACAAAAAAAATGAAAATAAAATTTACGATATCTAGCTTTGTTAATATAGAATTAAAACGTAGTGGATAAATGGTGGAGGTGTCAAATATACCAGATATATCATCTAATTACAATACAGATAAAATACCCTATGTCTCCGAACAAGTAATAGATCCTGATATACTACCGGGCGAAGAAACAAAACCATCGAATTTAAGTAATGATACCTTGCATGTACCTCTCACAGGAATAGAAGAATCACCATTAAAGAAAACCAAATTGGATGAGTCGACTACCCAGTACCCACCTATCTCAACCATATCAACTAATAATACGGTAGTAAAACGAAATAGGCTTGTTATCGTTTATGATAAGCTTCGCTCTACGCACATGAAGATGCTCTTGGAAGGGCTTCAAAATAATGAAACAGAAAATATGTTTATAATTGAACTTAATTCAATTGAACAGTTGAATTCAGATCCTGAGTTATCAATGATTCCGTATACCCATTTAAATATTTGTGTGGAATATAACGATGAATTCGAGAACAACATGAAAAAATTGATTGATTTTATAGAGCAGGAAGCCGATAAATTGCGAAGCATATCAGAGATAGCATACCACTTTCATTTTGATTCTCGTAAGAAATGGGAGGATTACAATGATTATGAAAAACAAGAATACCTGAGATTTTTAACGGTATTAAATAAAGTGGCTGGCGAGCAAGTAACCCAATGTTCAGTTATTAATAAATATGAAATCAATACGATATATCTTACAGAGAGGAATGACCTAGCGAAGTTGGGTCAAGAAATTCAAGATGATGTTCAAAATTGGAAAAATTTGAAAGTTTTCGATTATGGGGAGAACTGTATTCGATTTTTCCCAGGTGTCAAGTTTCCGGATTCCCTAGAAATACTAAATATTGGGGGGGGATATTCGTTAGAAACATTGGCTGGTTTCAAAATGCCGCCTAACTTGAAGACTCTTGTGGCTTGTAATAGTTCCATTTCGAGCATAGATAATGTGAGTTTCCCTTCATCACTTGAAAAGTTGCAACTAGTTGAGAACAAAATATACTTTTTGAATTACGTGGAATTTCCTACCAAATTAGAGACGCTAGATGTATCACAAAATAGAATAGATAGCTTGAGAGGAGTCGACTTTCCTAGGAACTTGAAGTTCTTATCATTATCCCAAAACCCAATCGAATGCATTAAGGGGGCAAAATTTCCAGAAAGTTTAGAATATTTGGATCTTTCTTGTATACCTAATGAATCCATGACTGGGGTTAAATTTCCAGACCTGCTAAACTCCTTGAATTTGCAACAATCTATGACTAACACGCGGGGCTTAAAATTGCCAGCACTTCTAAGGGAAGTTAATTTGGGTCTCAATGGAGTAAACAGTATAAACCCATTGAAATTACCAAATAGTATTGAAAAATTGTATTTGGCAAATAATAATATTAAGACTCTCAATAAAGTACTATTTCCAACTGCATTGAAGGAATTATATCTTGGTAATAATTTGGTAACCACTTTGAAGAATGTTCAATTTCCGCGGGGGTTGGAGTTACTTGATATTGAAATGGATCCAGACATTGATGAGAATGATAAACATATAACTACATTGAAAGATGTAATTTTCCCACCGAATTTAAAAGTCTTGAGGTTGGGATACCACTCTATAAAGAGTGTGGAATCTATAGATTTCCCGTACTCATTGACGTCATTGAGCTTGGCGTATAACGAATTAAAAATTATACGAAACGTCAAATTTGGTAACAATTTAAGAACATTGGACTTGAGCGGAAATCAGGAATTGACGAATATTGACCACTTATTGATGCCTGAGTCCGTAACTGATTTAAGAATTCCGTCTCTGCTTGTTGTTAACTTACCGGCATATATTGTTGAAAGAGCGAATAGAAAACAAATGGTCATAAGTAAGTCATTACCATTTAAGAACTAAATTTTACTGTAATTATTACTAGAAATTTCGTATAATGATACATAATATGAATAAATTTTATATATAAGGAAAAGAGGAGAGGTAAGATGACAAGTAATTAGTAAAACGCGGAAAATGAGATTATTAAAATGCAAGCATTAACTTAGTCTTCTTCCTCTTCGTCGGACGACTCTTTGTCTTCAGCTTCCTTCCTTTCTAATAATGCTTGTAATTCGGCATCTTCCGTAGCCGTAACTGCCTTTGGAGACATAGTAACCTTACAAATACCACCAGACTTTTCAATACTTTCAGACACTTTTTCAATGGCTTTTTCTAATAAGGCAATACCTTGATTTTTATCTAAAGCCTGCACGGAAATGACATATAAGGGAGCAGCTACCAATTTTGTCTTGACGGCCATTTGTTCAGTAGAAATCTCTTCGGCTGCCGTCAATGCTCTCTTAATAGCATCAATACCTTCATAACTGAAACACGAAACTTCAACATCGGCTCTTATCTTAATAGCTTGAGGAGTCAATCTTCTTGAAATGTATAACTTTAACTCTTCTAATACATCCGGAGATGGGGCTTCAATATCATCGAAAATAGTAGGGTCCGTGATGGATAATTTTAAAGCATCGTACGCATGGCCGTACCTTCTGCCTAATGGCCAGCCGATTGATTGGTATAATATTTCTAACGAAACAGTGAACTTTTCCGCACAATGTCTTAAAATCGAATGCACAGCCTTCGATTTATTGTATCTTTCGTCACACTTGACGATATCTTCAGCTGAAACTCTTCTCTTGGATAAATCAATGTATCCCTTTTCTTTGTCAACTCTCAATACAACCGCAACTTCGTTCTTACCTACACGAATTAACTTCTGAATCGAACGAATACGTCTTCTCGATAATTCGGATAACAACACCATCCCCTCGATGTTATCGTATTCTAATAACTTAACGTACGCACCCATTTCGGCGATCTCTTGGACGTTAACCATTACCACTTCATCCACTTCTGGATACTTGTTTTCATAAAATCTGCAATGTGATGAACTCATGTTTGTACTTGTACTGTTGACAATATTAAGTCTCTTATTCTATTGAATGCAATTAATATCTCTCGAGATGTATGAAGAATATTTCACTTTTTTTCACTTTCCAATTTTTTTGTTCATTACGTAAGACTCAAATTATCGTTGGTTTTGTGTCATTTTTACTCTCAGCTTACAACCACAAACAATTTTGCAATCGTTACTATAGTTGTATTGTCTTAGTGGATTATAGGGGATCCATACGATCTAACTAGTGTGAATATATATATCGAAGGAATGCAATATGAGCATTCATATAAAGAATTATCCAATGAGACAAAATAAAACTTTGGAAGAGTACAATTTAAAGAAAAATGAGCATACTATCTACAAAGATGCAAATTTTTCGATTAGTTCTAGATATCAAATACAAACCATTCTTGGTAAAGGTTCATATGGAACTGTATGCTCAGCTATCGACACCAAATCCTCCAATGGCGACGAAACATTGCAGTTAGCTATAAAAAAGGTGTCTAGTATATTCAAGAGAGAGGTATTGATGAAGCGAGCTGTGAGGGAATTGAAGTTAATGAGACACTTCAAGGGACATCGAAACGTAAATATATACCATTTTGAAGTATAGTCTTCGATACGTAAGCAATACTAACTAAGACATAGATTGTGAATTTAATTGACTTGGACCTAGTGTACACGGCTCCCTACGACGGGCTTTATTGCATCCAAGAGTTGGCAGATTATGACTTGGCTAGGGTTATCTATTCGTCCATCCAATTCTCTGAGTTTCACATTCAAAGCTTTATTTATCAAATATTGTGTGGGTTGAAGTACATACATTCAGCAGATGTTATCCACCGAGACTTGAAACCAGGCAACATTTTGGTGACGCTTCAAGGTGTATTGAAGATCTGTGACTTTGGTTTGGCACGAGGCATAAATCCCAAGTACTTCAAGCAAAAATCCGCTCCCATAACCAATTATGTTGCAACCCGTTGGTATCGAGCACCCGAGCTAATGTTATCCAACAAGAGGTATTCAAAGGCCGTCGACTTGTGGGCCGTCGGGTGTATTCTCGCAGAACTATACGGCCGTAGGCCGCTCTTCATAGGCAAGGACCAGATCGAGCAGATCAGCGAGATCATCAAGATCTTGGGCTCTCCGGCCATGAGCATCATTAGAAAATATGATTGGAAGATTGCAGTAACAATTAAGGACCAGTATCTACCATCTAGTCTAAAACACATCTATCCATATGCGTCAATCCTGGCAATTAACTTGATGCAAAATTTGTTGTGCTGGGACCCCCAGGACAGATTAGACATCTACCAGTCCTTGTGCCATACGTTTTTGGCCAAAGTCAGGGATCCAAAAGACGAACCCGAATGTAGCAAACCCTTTGACTTTAAGTTTGAGTATATGGCTACTTCAATTTCAGACTTAAAGATGCTCCTACAAGAAGAGGTTGATTCGTTCAGGAACCACCGTCTTGGTTCCTCATAATCACCGTCTACAATCCACTATTATATCACTCTATATATTTAATCAAATGAATATCTAAATCCAGTCGACCATATTTACACATGTTGTCTTGTAGGTGAGCAAATACTTGGTATTTTAGGCCAAGTGCAAAACTGAATTTGGGAGCATACTCCAGGAATTCGTTTCATTTATGAGCCCATCGTTAAATACGTAGCAACATCCTGGCGCCTTTCGAGCTTTACTATTAGCTTTCATTAAATATTATACACGATAAAAACCAAATACTCATGTGAAATAGTGAAAGAAAAACTGCCGACGCCCCCCCGCAATTAAAGTACCGAGGAAGTAAGAAATATAAATAGCTGCAAGAATGCTCTATTGATTGCTCACACATGTCTGCCTATATATTCATATTGCCCATTAAATATGACTGTTGCTAGATCACACCCAGATATTGAAATCATCCAATTTTCCATCTCCATTGAAGGTGGTGAATCAAAGGTTGTCCCAGTTTTAGGGGCTGATAAAATCGAATTCCAAATTCCTGAAAATTCCAAATATGTCATTTCGATCCACTTCAAAGCAAAGAAGACCTTAAAGAACTTCAATTATAAGCAAATCGTCAAGAGACACGGTATTACCGTCAAAACCAGAGAACTCGAAGTTGGTGACTTTGAAGAATCTGACGAAGTCTATGTCAAAGAATTCCCAGAAGACACTACCCCAGGTGGATTTATCGTAAGAGGTGTCTACCCAGCTACATCCACCTACTTCGCCAACGACGAAGAATTGATGACTACCGAATGGTCGTTGGAAATTACCAAGAAAAAATAATCATTGAATACGTTTGCATCCTGCTAGCTTCGCGGCACGATCTATTACTGTTCATATATATTTATTACTATTTGCATGTAAGTGATTGACCAATTTCCAGGTCACTCCTTGCGTTATTAACCATCTTTATAGCTTAATATACTTTTATACGGGCATTACAAATATCCTGGTTTTAGAATAATCATTGCAAAATATATCCTTCTTAAATTATATACACACTGCAACCCTTTTTCCAAATATTCTCTGGGACTGCATTTCAAGCATACCTTTTGCGTAATCCCTAAACTGGTACGGACTACAAACGGCGTAGCAATAAACTTTAACCAGACGCAGAACAAACCTCCGTCCTTCATAGGATAAAAGGGTTACTGGTTGAAATGTACGACATCTGTCATCATTATGTTACACAAAACCGCTTATCTATAGTCACTACACCGGATACAGTACTACACTTGTACCGATATTATAAGACACCTTAATTTTTTTCTTATATTTGTCATAGTGGTTGATATTTCTAAGAGGATTGGTCACATTAGAAGAGCTGGCTATTTTTCAAAGAAATATATATTCTGCGTAGAAGAAAAAACCAGTATTGACAGATAAAAGCAAGACCTGATTTGTAAGAATTGAATACTTTAGAATCCAAATTATCAGAAGCTGCAATACCAAGATTGATGTCTATTCGCCCAGCAACCCATGCAGGGACTTGGTATCCGAACAGTTCCATTAAGCTAGGATCGCAATTGGACGGGTTTTTTAAGCATGCATTTGATTTGGGTAAGAGTGGGAAGCTGGTCAGGGGAGCTAGGATATTGATCGGTCCACACGCGGGATTTGCTTATAGTGGAATTAGGCTTGCAGAGTCATTTACGGCATGGGACACTTCAAGGGTCAAAAGAGTGTTTATATTGGGTCCATCGCATCACGTATATTTTAAGAGCTCGGCCATGGTTTCAGGATATGAGTATTATGAGACGCCGTTTGGTAAGTTACCAGTGGATGTCGAAACTACCAAGAAAATGACAGAACTAGAGGGTTCTCAAGGAGGTAGTGTCTTCAAATACATGAGCGACGACGTCGACGATGAAGAGCATTCGTTTGAAATGCATACTCCATTTATTTACTACAAATGCAAGAATTTGCCGCAGGGATTGCCGCAGATAATTCCGATTATGATTAGCGGATTGAGCGACCGCTTGAGTAAGGATATAATCGGTGCACTATTGCCATATCTAGAGGATGAAGAGAACACGTTTATTATTAGTTCTGACTTTTGCCATTGGGGATCTAGATTTGGCTACACTCAATACCTTGCCCAAAAACCTGCGAAGGGTATTCAGCTGGATGATTTACTCAACTTGCGCCATTCCACAAAGATCAAGCTTACGGATATGCCCATCTACAAATCGATAGAATTTTTGGATAGAGAAGCTATGCATATTGCTTCTTCAGGATCGTATAGTCTCTGGAAAGAGTATATTTCTACTACAGGTAATACAATATGTGGCCAAAAACCGATCGGAATTATTTTAAGGCTTCTCGAAGAGTATGAAAAATCGGGTAAGTCTATTGTCGCAGGAAATGATGTATTCAATTGGATTAGCTATTCTCAGAGCAGCCAGGTTCACAAATATCATGACAGCAGTGTCAGCTATGTTTCTGGCTATGTCAAGTTATCATGAATTGTATTTGCAGTTACTTTTGATCTAATGTTTGTGTGCTCATCTAACTTTTTTCTTCCTTCTTTATATAAGATCTTTATTCAGCATCGTAATATGTTCGTCTTGCTAAAACGTGAAGCAGCTGTTAAATTACCTATGCCTTAAGTTTTATTTAGATGTAATATAAATAAACTATTGCTAAAATATTACTGTCCTGTATATTGGTGAAATATATGGAACTACCGAATTATGAATATATTGTCCTTAAGATTTGATCTACGATTTGACGTAATATTTCACATCAGTAATAATAATATAATGAGTGATGGAAAGCTATTTACTAAGACAAAGTCCGTTGAATTGAGGACTGAATTAGAAAGGGCCCTTAAAAAATCAAAACCACAAAGCAGAATAAAGATTGTTTTAAAGAAGGTAATCGCCAACATAATATTAAATAATAATGAAATTATCAAATTTTTTCCTGATATTATTTCCCTTATGAAGTTTGATGATTTTGAAATTAGGAAGCTGTGTTTTCAATACTTGGTTGCATTTGCTAGTGCCAGTCCGAATGAAGCCCATGAAGCCTTACCATTTTTGATCCGGTTCGAAGAGGACCAGGATCCGTTGATGAGAGCGTTGGCACTTAAGACGCTATCCTCTATACCAAATAAGGACTATGTAAATGTAACTTTTGATAAGGTTATTGCTGCATTACATTTTCCCGATCCTTATGTTAGAAAGGCAGCTGCTTTTGCAGTATCGAGATTATTTCAACACGACTCGGAAAGGGCAACACACCTGCGTTTAATCGAAGACTTGAACGAACTTCTATATGACGCTAACCAATCAGTCGTAGCGAACGCGTTGGCAGCTCTTAGCTATATTACGGAACATGACAAATCTTTAACTTTAACAATCGACAAGAAACATTCATTGACTTTATTATCATACCTAAGCAAAACAAACGAATGGTGCCAAATATATATCTTGAATTCATTAATGGCATATGTGCCGCAGACTACAGAAGAAGCGTTGGACTTGATTGAAGCTACGATGCCTTCCTTGCAACATGAAAATTCGGCTGTCATTTTGAATGCAATTAAGATAATTGTATACTTCAGTCATTATATCAATAATGTGGAATTAATTATCCCAACATTACCGAAAAAGATAGGGTCTTCTCTTGTTTCCTTAATATCCAAACCTCCAGAAATACAGTTCCTTGTTTTGAGAAATGTCATTCTTCTTTTACTAGGCTCAAAGGAATTACTCAGCTTCGATATAGAAATGTTCTTCTGTCGTTATGATGATCCTATATATATTAAAGATACAAAATTGGAAATTATTTACTTAGCTGCAAACGAACAAAATATTCGTGTCGTTTTAAGAGAATTGGAGGAATATGCAACTGAAGTTGATGTTGCAATGTCCAGAAAGGCAATTAGAGCTTTTGGAAATCTAGCTGTTAAACTAACTGCTGCATCTGACCAATGTGTTGATGTAATATGTGATTTAATTTCTAATGGAATTTCATATATCGTTCAAGAATCTACAATTGTAATTAAGAATATATTGAGAAAGTATCCAGGTAAGTATAATTTTGCAATTAAAGAGCTAATAAAGCATTATCAACTTATTGATGAGCCCGAAGCCAGAACCGCAATGATTTGGATTTTGGGTCAGTACTGTGAACATATAGATAAAGTAGAAATTATTATGTCTGATCTTATTTCCACATTCAAGGAAGACCCAATAGAAGTACAATATGCAACACTAACTGCCACAACAAAATTATACTTGAAGTTGCCAGAAAGAGGAGAAAACTTGGTCTTACAAGTTTTGAAATGGGCCACGGAAGAAGTAGATAATCCTGATATTAGAGATAGGGGATTTTTCTATTGGAGATTACTTTCAGCAGAAGATGCAAACGATGTAGATGGTGAATTTCAGGCAAATACCAAAAAAATTATTTTGAATTCAAATCCAGCAATCTCAACAGAAAACGATAATATAGATCCAATAATTTTAGAAGAACTTGAATTAAATATTGGTACATTGGCATCAATTTATTTGAAACCGATACTGCATGTATTTCGTCTTGCCAAAACCAAAACCTTGCCCTATAGCCCGGCTTTACAAGAACGACAGCAACCAACTCCAACAGTATCAGCAAATCAGTCGACTGACAATGTCCATAATCTTCATTCAAAGGTTCAATCAACAGAATATATCTCACCGAGACGAATAGGTTCACTCAGCATTAACCATCCAAATAGACCAGGTCGTCATTTACCACTTCCCAGACAAGAGTCAGACATATCTAGTTCTGAAGACCACACTCCAAAGAAAAGCAGTATTGCTAAGAGGCTTACCAGACAGGCTTCTATTTTAACTGGAAGAAAAAAATAAATGATATTGTCCATTTATCATTGTATCTATTATACATTCAGCTCATATTAATGTCAAAAGTAGAATAATACATATAGATCCACAAAATTTCATATATATGTTAAATAAACAAAAGTATAATTTAATATGAACGTGGTTTAGAGTTTAATTTTCCTGACCAAGGACTATATCTCTTTCTCAAATTCCTCAGTTTTGACCAAAGGTTGTAACGGCTCTGATGCTTGTTTTACTTCCAAAATTTCTACATCAGGAGCTAGTTTAACTGAACCACTTGGCTGAATTGTTTCGTTGTTCAGTTGTGGCATATTTGGTTCTGGTCCATCTGCAACCTCTTGTTTCAAATTTTCCAAATCCAACCCTAATAAACCACCCAATATAATAATTGCCGCTGGTTTAGACATAACTAGCAGCATTTCTTTGCAAAAACTGGCAGTGACACAAGAAGGGCAACCCCATTCACATTCACAATCTTTAACTCGTCGATAGGTGGTGTTTAGGATTTCTTCAATATGTTCAAAAGTTTTTGCAGCTACACCAGAACCTTGTGGACCACCTTTTGCATCATAAAACACTAATCGCGCAGGTCTCTTACGTTTGGTTTGTCTTCGAGCAAATTCTTTTTCAGGTGCTTTACATTCGGTCATTAACTCGGATTCTCCTACATTTGACGTGAATTTGGCATTGGGATTAGTAGTTGCCCCGCCACTTATAAACAATGGAAGAATATTCATAATTGCATGTTGAGCTGCATGTATACCGGCAGCTGGCGATAAGATTTTATCTTGAATCACATTTAATGCTTCAACGGGTATATCGATCCAGAACCCTTTAGAAAGAAGAATAATGGGTGGATTTTTGACTTCAACAGCCTCAAGAATTTCAGATCTTCGATTGACTTTAAAATAACCAAACACTATTATTGTTGTCTCTATCTTTCCAAAAAAAGCAGGTAAATCCTTTATTTTTCCAGTTCCCACAAGTGGGTTTAAACATTTAATATATTCAATTTCAATAGGGTCCACATCAGTGTAATCTCTCTGTTGAGTTATCCAATCGACTTTTACTCTTTTAACCTTCGCAAAACAATCTTCTGAGTTAAATTCTGTAACAAGATAAGGATACCCCTGATGTAGAAAGATACCGCCTTCGTAAAGTGTAAAACTTGTCCTCAGCGCTTCGACTTCTTCAATAACAATATTACGTCCATTTGTAGTATCAACCACTGCATAGTGTGTTTCTTCGACGGCTCTGATAGCCACACGATCAACGGGCCATGGTAAATATCGAGGACTTGTTCGATATTTGTTATTATTATCTTTATACAATCTCTCTCTGCATAACTTGATAAACGTATTTTGCTTACTTATAGATCCATTATGACAAAACCATTCGATATCACGTTCTAAATCAACTGGGTATTCGAATGCAGCACATTGCAAATGCATCTCCATAATAAGCTGGTTCAGCCCCAAATCCATTAAGCCTTCAACGCATAAATCTTCGTAAGAATTTTTGTCAATCAATTCTAATGGATTCCTCAAGTAATGCTGATCAAGTGGTTTAGATCCAGCAACAAATATTGCCAAACTACCCTGTGAATTGTTACCCCTACCTGCACGACCGAATTGTTGATGTAGATTCAGCTTCAGCATTGGAAAACCACATGTAATAACTACATCTAAGTCAGATAAATCAATACCTAACTCTAATGCATTTGTTGCTATAATAGCCCTAAGCTTGCCATTAAACATCTTCTCTTCTATTATACGTCGATCATATTTTGAATAACCACCTCTATAGGCCATAATGTCATTTTCTGATAGATGAGAATTGGAAAATGTAGAATCAGATAGTAAATTTCTTATTTCCTTCATCATTAATTCACAAACAACACGAATCGGACAGAAAACGATCACTTTTATGTTCGATAAACTATTCAAAAGTTGAAGTAATATTTTGGCCAGCTCCAGAATAGTATTCTCTCTTGGTACAAGGACAGAATTGAGTGAACTAGATTTCGTAAATCCAGTCGTTGCATTTGATTGAGTTTGTCCTTTTTTATTCATTAACGCTGGAGGATTCCAAATTATTAGTTTTTTTTCTGAACAGGGACTCCCATCCTCGCATATATGAACTATCTTTTCCTTTGATGAAATCCCACAAACTGCTCTAAAATGTGATACGGGGTTTTTTATTGTTGCAGAACAGGAAATAAATTGTAAATTATTATGAGGATACATATACTGATCTTCACGTAATTTGGTGACTATTCTCATTAGTCTACTCATAATATAGCTTACGTGGATACCAAATGTGCCTTTGTAAACGTGTAATTCGTCCATCACAACATACTTCAAACCTGACAAAAAGTCATGCCAGTTAGAATTCTGCTGGAACGAATATCCACTATGATTGGGCAATATAGAAGCATGTATAGCATCTGGGTTAGTGAAAATAATGTCGGCAAATTCTCTAATTGAATTTCTGTCTTGACTGGGGGTATCTCCATCATACGTATCAACAATCATTTGTCTATCTGTCGATAAAGAAATATGCTTTATGAACTCTTGTAAATGCCTTTTTTGATCCTGAGCTAGAGCTTTCGTGGGGAATATGAAGAAAGCAGTACTTGCTCTCTTTTTAATACCATTACTAATGTTCCAAAAGATTTCATTAATTATGGGTAGTTGGTAAATAAGAGATTTTCCTGAACTTGTAGATGTACTTACTATAACATGGTTCTTGGAGACTTTGTCAAACAATAGTGCCTTCAACGCATCTATCTGATGCGAATACAACCCATTATCAAGAGAGATATTCTTATACGCTAGAAGAGCCTTCTTTAAATCCGGATGTATTATATTTTTGCTGTCTTCTTCTTTGATAGGAAGCGAACCAAAGTTTGCAGTTTGGGCAGGAGTTAACGTTTCAACAGTAACAATCTGATCCCTATAGAATGGCTTTAATTTCAATGCGTCTATCATGTTGTCTAGAGATGGCGTTCCAACCGAAGCTACAACTGTATTCTTTTTATTAAGTGCCACCATAGGATCTTCCAAATAGGGTGGTTGTGGAATTTTGTTCCGATTGGTGTCGCATAACTTCGTCATAGCCAAATCATCACCACTAAGTAATTCCCCAGGAGAAAAAGACTGCAAATAACTAGATATGCAACGCTTAAATTTTTCATTTCGGCCTATTATAATATTTAGAAGCTGATTATGAGTAAGGTTCTGAAGACTAAGGTCGTTACTGGAAAGAAAGAACCCTTGACCCGGATCAGTCTGTTCAGTTTTCTGCCTCTTCGATTTTCTTCCCCCTTTAATTACCGATCCAATGCTTTGTACCTTGGTATCTCTAAAATCAAACACAAGTAGCTGTTTTGACTCTGAGTCACTGTCTCTTGTTGCTGCTTCCTTATACGCATCATCAATGCTATTCGATTTCGATTGTTGGTACCCTTTAACCCAGTCATACTGAACTTTTTCCGTGAACGATAGCATTACCTGGTTTTCATCCACATATTCAAACGCAATATCTCCATGCGGCAATACGTATGCAATAATAGCCAAATCTAACTTCGATATGTCTCCATTTAGTTTATGTAGAAGATCATACGTTGGTATAGTAGATCTTGAATGGGATGACAAGAATGTCAAATGTGTATTAATTTGAGAGAATAGTCTCAAGAGCCTCTGAAACGACTCAGGCCACTCAGTCACATTTATACTTATAGGATCTGATTCCATCCCAATCCCATTGAGACTTTATTTATACAATAGACTGCTAACGTAGCTCATTTCAACACTTTGATAAAATTAGTGTCATTTTTCGCAAGCTTTTCGACATAATTTGCGACACAATATTTGACATGCATGTCTACTTCAAAAATAGCAAGCGTATACCAGCAATTACGTATTCGGTGGTCAGGTTGAATGAAACAAGGCTTAGACGAACTTGATATATATATTGAACTCGCTTAGATTGATTTGATAAACATCTTTTTAAAATACCTCTTGATCAATCGATAAATTAGACGATGTTTGATAAACTAAAGATTAAATCGAAAGGTTCAAAAATTGGCCCAGCTTCACCAGCCGCAACTCCTGGTAAAGCCCCATCGAAGAAACAGATATACCAATCCCGTCAGAATTTTGGTGTGAACATCGGAGCGTGTTTCGTTATGGAGAAGTGGATATTTCACGAGTTATTCCTAGATGGAGCTGATTGTGAATTAGAAGCTGTAAGTAAGCAAGTAAAGCAGAATGGAGAGAAGGAAACACAAAAGAAATTTGAGCACCATTGGACTAATTTTATGAACGATGGTGATTGGAAGTGGTTACAAGATCATTATGTCGACAGTGTTAGAGTGCCATTGGGCTATTGGGAAGTAGATGGAGGCAAGTATGCGAAGGGTACTAAGTTTGAAAAGTACGCTCCAAGTGTATACTCCAATGCATGGGACATTTTTAAGAAATATTTTATAGAGAAGGCAGCCAAACATAATATATCAGTTGTGGTTGATATTCATGGGTTACCAAAGGGTGCCAATGGATCTGACCATAGTGGTGAAAAATCGAGTGGGGAGGCTGGATTCTGGAATTGTCAAGAATCACAGCTTTTGGTATGCGATATGCTATCCTTTATTGCCAAGGACTTGAAGAAATATGAAAACATGGCCGCAATTCAAATCGTGAACGAATCTGAGTTTGCCAATAATCCAAAGAGACAAACACGCTATTATGCGGCAGGTATTTCTCTGATCCGTAAGGAAGATAGTGAGGTGCCAGTTGTTATCTCGGACGGGTGGTGGCCTGACCAATTGGCTAAATGGGTCCAGGAAAACCAATCGGAGGGAGAATCATTGGGAGTTGTAATTGACCACCACTGCTACCGCTGTTTTTCTGACGACGATAAGAAGAAGTCTCCCCAAACCATCATTGGTGATTTGAATAAAGATCTATTGACAAATATCAATGATAACGGCAAGGGTGTAGATTTCATGGTCGGTGAGTACTCATGTGTACTTGATGGTGATTCTTGGGGAAAAGATAGTGCTAACGATAAGAGGGACAATTTGGTAATTGACTACGGTAAACGTCAAGTGGATCTTATCTCGCATAGAGCTAGCTTTGGTTCATTCTTCTGGACCTTCAAATTCCAATCAGGAAATGGTGGCGAATGGGATTTCAAAACTATGGTTGATAAGGGTGCTATTCACCCTCCAGTTATCATAAGAGGAAAGAAATTACCAGATGGCACTGTACTTGAAAAGAAGCTAAATAATGCGTTTGGTAGCCATACTGATTATTGGAATAAACAAAATTCGAAAGAGAAATATGAACATGATAGATATAAGTATGGTTTCACTACAGCGTGGAAAGATTCCTTAGAATTTGCTAAGTTTGACGGTTCCAGGATAGGTAGAACGGGTGCATGGAAGGCTGCAAGATTAGCTGAACACATTAAGGATAAGGGTCTGCTGAACTTTATTTGGGAATGGGAACAAGGTTTTGATGCGGGTTTAAAGGAATTTCTTATTAGTTTCTAGTTCATTTATATCAATTTGTATGATTAAATTGTATTATCGTATTTTGTTTAAGGAAGTGGAGGAACGTGCAAAATTTGGAACTCCAAAGTTGACCCTCGATTTTGGATTTTGGATTCTATTTAGCTTAGTAAAACACGTTATTGCTAATTAAAATCTGATTCGAGAGTAAAATAGCTATAAAAGTGAATAGAAAGTAGCGGAGTACTTAATATATGATATCTGAAACAGCGGAACTTAAATCGCTCTCCGAGCTAAAATTGTTGTCTTCATCGATCACAGATGAGCTTATCTCAAGTACAACTAAAATACCTAAACTTCTAGGACACCAAATATCCCTTATAGAAATATTTACCCATGAGACTAAGAAGCTAGAAAGGTTGGGTTATTGTGATTACGAGTTGGCATTAGTGAGTTTTGATATCTCGGTGGCGTTATATAAGTTCTGCGAGAAGGCCATCACCATAGAGACTAAAGCGTTCATTGATGATATAAAGGATACATTGGAGAGAAAGAAAAGCAAATATGAATATTTAATACAGCAACTTCAAAATATCCCTACGGTCGAGAACTCAGTTAGCATCAATGGTGCCGCTGACCCATTGCTAGCCAGGTACAACAACCTTAAAAGTCCCTCACCTCTGGAGTCAAAAATGTCGCCGCCGGGGCCTCATACTACTCAGCTAAACGTAGACACTTTCAAATACAAAGAGTTCATTAAGCCCAATGAACTATATGAGTTCATATTCCTGGAGGATCATCCAAGAAGGAGTATTTTATTGATTGACTTTAGAACTAGAAAAGAATATAATTACAACCACATCAACCACCTGGATGTTGTAAACATAGATCCTGAATGGGTAAACAGTTTGACAGATTCAAAGAAAGGGGCGAATGATATCTTCGACCAAGATCTTGAGGTGAGATTAGAGATGCTACTTCCATCAGGACAATATAAGAAGTTTTTAAAACGATTCACTTACGATTTAGTGGTTGTGTATAACTTACGTTATGGACCAAACATTGATGAAGGTGATAGGTTTATAGCTCTTAAGAACCTGTTGATAAATAATGATACGAATGGAATCGCTGTACGTTGTCCAGCCCAAAAATTGATTGATATAATAACTTACAGAAATAAATACATTAGCTCAAAGTTAAAACGCTATCCCTGTATCCTAGCAGGTGGTGTCAAAAGCTGGTACGATATGTTCGGCGAAACGTCTATAGTTAAGACGAATGCAGCACAAAGCCTTACTAGACCAGAAGCATCATTATCGAGAGGAGGTAGTGATTCATCAATTCCAAGTCGTAATAGTCACATAAGTCTGGAAGGTTCGATAAAATTTGATAGATCATCCTCGCCATATCTCAAGAATTTTGGAGATTATTTATCTACAGCGAAGTCGACAAATACACCAATATCAAACTCCTTTTCACCTTCAACCTTGATGGCGGCAACAAAGTCGAATGCAAATTCGAATGGATTACCGACCTGTCAAAATAACAGCATGCATGGGTCATCGTCCGCGAGTTCGTTAACTGAAAGGGATAATTTCAATTCGTCTCCACCTCAACAACAAAAATCAAAACTTCCTTCTACTCCGCGAAAGAGATCGAACTCTTCTGCGTCTAATTTATCTACGATTCCAAAGACGTATTCAGCTACCGAAATTCCCATTACTTCTAAGAATTCTAACCCCATTAAATTCCTCGAGCAGTATACAACTGGTCTTACAAATCTTGGTAATTCATGTTACATGAATTGTATTCTTCAATGTCTAGGTGCGACCCCACAATTAACAAAGTTTTTTTTTCCAAATATATCCATTCCATCTTTACCAACGGCATCATCCCTTCAATCTTACCGCCAGCATATCAATATGAATAACAAGTTAGGTACCAAAGGAATTTTAACTACAAACTTCGTCAATCTATTGATGAACATGTTCACCAATGTTGGTAAATATTTCACTCCGACAAGTTTCAAGAAAGTAGTAGGTTCATTATCTCCTAGTCAACAATTTGCCACATTTGATCAACAAGATTGCATCGAATTTTTGAATTTTTTATTAGATGGATTGCATGAAGATTTAAATCAAATGCTAATATCAAATCCAGAAGAGAAAAAGGCTATCTTGGAATTGACACTGGAGCAAGAAAGAACCCGGGAAGTCTTACCAGTTAGATTGGCATCAACGATTGAATGGGAGCGATACCTTAAATTAAACTTCTCAATCATTGTTGATTATTTTCAAGGCCAGTACTTGTCACAATTGAAGTGTTTAGAATGTAGTCTTACATCGACAACATACAATGCTTTCCTGATATTGTCATTACCAATACCTGAAAAGCTTGGTTCCCTAAAAGATGTTCTGCTACACGATTGCTTAGAAAGCTTTGTTACTACTGAATTGCTAGATGATGATAATAAATGGCATTGTCCTAAATGCAAGAGATTTACGAAACTGACAAAGAAGATTACAATTACTAGATTGCCGCAAGTATTAATTGTTCACTTCAAAAGATTTAGAATAAACAACAACGGGCATTTTAACAAGCTTGACACTTTCATAAATTATCCGGTTAACGAGATATTGGATCTTACCTCCTACTGGCCTGATGTTGGCACTTCGGTGAATAATAACCTTAATTCAAGTGAAAAGATTTCAAGGGAAAAAGAACAGCATATCCTATCTACATTACCTATAAGAAGTCAACAGCCCCCATTCAGATACAAGCTCTACGGTGTGGCGAATCATTTTGGTAATTTAACCACTGGTCATTACACATCCTACGTTTACAAACAAAGTGACTCAAAAAAAGCTAGAGATTGGTGTTGTTTTGATGATGCCAAAGTCACATATAATTGCAACGAGAACCAAGTGCTAAATAAAAATGCATACTGTTTATTTTATCAACGTGTT
The DNA here is from genome assembly GCA_900186205.1 of Debaryomyces psychrophilus. Taxonomy (NCBI): domain Eukaryota; kingdom Fungi; phylum Ascomycota; class Pichiomycetes; order Serinales; family Debaryomycetaceae; genus Debaryomyces; species Debaryomyces psychrophilus. The sequence continues at coordinate 193,445 of FYBW01000018.1, read as the reverse complement.
TAATTAATACTAATATAGTGAATAAATAGTTATAAAATTAATTATAATCGCATTAAGTACTCCCTCGTTTAATGTCGGTCACTTTTATTCTCGGGTGGTTTCCAATAACTCCTTTGCTCATACCAACCCACAACCAATCTACCTTGTCTTCAGAATTTATGATCATCTCTCCTTTAAACCCTTCTACAAAACTTCTATCGTTCACCGTGATGTTAGAAGTGAAATTTATGAATTCATTAAAAATGGCAATTGATGACCAAAATTGAAGTTTACGGAGACATGCAATGACTAAACTGGTAACCTGACCACCATTGAGACAATGTATATATACCGGTCCAAATTCTTTGTGAATCATGAGGTTCAATGCTTCCAATATACTTGTGTATCCTATTGGAACTCCTCTTTTTTTACCCTTACCCAGTTGGGTACATTCCAAATGAACCAATCGTATGTTGTGTTCAACAGCAAAGTCGAATAATTTTTTATCACTTTCAGTTGTTATTGGATTTGGAGTCAAAGATATTATAGTTTTCAATTCTAAAGTCCTCAAGAATGGAAAATTAATCTCTCTGGGATATGCACCTCTAAACAAGTTGGGTTGTACCGTGTTAAATTTCAACGGTGGTGTTAAAGGGTCTGGCACTTTCCATTCCATTGTAGAAGCCATAAGTACCTAAATCGCATCGATTGTATTGAATGCAATTCTCCATATAGTCAGTATATCTGATTTTTGATATACATGAGTCTGATTACATAATACTGACATCAGAGCTGATATGAAAAGCTATTATTATATTAAGTAATTAAATTATATACGATTGAAATAAAAACAGATATTAGTATGTAGGCAATATACGACGTGACACTAAGAAAATTAAGGGTCTAGGATACCGAGAGGTTATTGCATATTAGGTTTTTTACAATCTTCGACATTAGTAGCAATAACATCTTCAATTGACAATCTAGGAGGCTGACCTTGGATCCTGCTTCCACCAGCAATACCACTGCTGAATTTCAAATATACTATGTCACCAACTTCATTAAACTTACTTAATACGTAGTCAAGATCTTCTTTGGTTAGAGCGGAACTGACACATAATCTAACTCTAGCACTGCTCAAGGGAGTAGCAGGATAACTGACAACAACAACGGCAATATTCTTAGAATACAAGAATCTCGAGACAGCAGGCATCTTACCTGGCAAGAATAATAACAAAGGAATAACTGGAGAGTCATCCGCACCATAAACAATGAATCCTAGTTTTTTTAATCCCAATCTTAAGTAACGAGAGTTGAATGCAATTCTCTTCAATCTTTCGGAGCCTTCGCCTGGATTTAATGTCCCATCGATAATTCTTAAGGACGAGATGATTTGGCCAAGGACAGGAGGAGGGACACATTCGGAATAGTTGTTGGTAATGTAGTTGATTCTTAACTTATTGATCAATTCTCTAGGACCGGCTATATAACCACCCGTAGCACCGAAAGATTTCGTTAAAGTACCCATTAATAAATCGATTCTACGTGGATCAACTGAAAAGTAGTCACAAATACCTCTACCTTCAGGACCTAACGCACCAATTGAATGAGCTTCATCCACGAACAAGTAGCACTTGTATTTCTCTTTCAATTCGACGATTTGTGGCAAGTTACACATGTTACCTTCCATAGAATACAAACCTTCGACAGCAATAATGATTTTCTTCCATGCACGATGAGTTTTTGGTTGACCTTGGGCGATAGAATTTCTCAATAACTTTTCCAAGTCCTTCATATCGTTGTGCTTGAAGACCTTCACGGAAGCGCCAGACAATCTAATACCGAATCTAATCGAAGCATGGTTCAATTCATCACTAATAATCAAACAGTTGGCATCTGCCAATGATGCAAATAAGTTGGCGTTGGTTCCATAACCTTGACTGACTATAATCGAATCCTCTTGGCGAACGAAATCTGCAATCACACGTTCACACTCTTTATGCAAGTCAGTTGTACCACTGAGCAGCCTTGGAGAACATCCCGACGTACCGTAGTTTTCAACAGCCACCAACGCATGGTCGGTACACAACCCTTTGGACTGTGCAAATCCCAAGTAGTTGTACGACGACAAATTCAAACATTCGGTCGAGGTCCCAGGATACGTATACTCGACATATGTCACTCTATCACGGTTGAAACACTTAATGTAGCGTCCAGGCGCCCCATGAATGGGTCTGGCAAAACAATCATCGATTCTCAACTTCAATCGACGCACATAGAAGCTCTCGAATCCATCGTACCATGGTCCATATCCGTCCTTCTCCACCAAATGCTCGTAGTCCCGTGGCTTGAATATCTTCCCAAAAAAGTCCCGAACATGCCCGACGAGAATCAAAAGAAGATAACTGATATACGTTGTAATATACACTATGTACGGTGGCTCGTCTTCGATGGGTGTGGGTAATGGCTCGTTCACTGGATGTTTGGAAACATACAAATACTCATCAGACGTAAGCTTCCCGTATTCTAGTTCTGCCTGCTCTTGTTCCGGCCTAGTATCTTTCGCAGCGGTTGGTATTTTGGTCGACATATTATCTTCGGTGTTGATGAAATCCTAATATCGTTCTATTCGGTAATCCCCAACTTTCTGTTTTTCAAAGTGTACGGTCTCTTTGATATCGCTGATAATTAATGAACGTAAATTTTGATTTGTCCAATTCAATACTGATGTTCCTTATACCTAATGATCGTCCGTACTAACCGTGGTTCTTTTACGCTGGCAGCTGTTGAAAACGAATAGCTAAATAGAAACAAAGTCGATAACTTACACAAAACTACCAATGAATAATTCAGCGCGTCAGCAGTGAAAAGTTTTAACAAGACTATTGTAGTACGAGGTTTGGGATATAGTTTATCTATGTAAATAGAGAAAACGATCGACTGGTTCTATGCGGGCAGTACTGTAGAAATAGGATATCCTAGGATATTTAAAATTGAAGTCGTAGGATGGCTAAAAATTGTATAGGGGTAAATTTTCACTGAAACACTATTATACTCGGTTCAATCGTACTTCAGAATGGTGTACGATCTCAGCTCATCACCATGTAGCGTCAATAGGTAATCGCATGATGGTACTTCCCAGTCGATATGGGCTATTGCTAGGACTGTAGTGTCTTTCACGTCGTTTTCGACGATACTGTGGCATCGGATCATGATTTGTTCTTCGTCCATGCAAGAGAAGGCTTCGTCAAGAATGAGGATTTCGGGATTCTTTACGAGGGCCCGAAGGAACAATGTGAGTTTCTGGTTGGTGATCGACAAGTCAGAGAAGTTATCATTGGCATGGGCCGCAAGAACGTCATCGAAGTTGGCAAGGAGGCGGCCGGCGTGGTCGGTGAGCAGGTCGTTGGGTGCAACAAACATGAAATTAGAGTTGGCGACATTAGGCACAAGGCCTGTCATGATGATTTGCATCATCGTCTTGTGGCCCGGTACTAGCGCATGGAGCTCGGGTGACGAGATGCCAATCTTGTTATTGACGTCGAAAAACGACACCCCGTTCCCAGTCTTTCTGAGAACACCGTCTATGCTCAACACTGACTTCCACGATTGTGGATGGTCTGCCGTGATCAACGAGAGTAACGTTGTCTTTCCGGTCCCGTTGTCACCTAGAATACGCCACTTGGAGCCGCAAGGTATCTTCCAGTTGAAATTGGTGAAGATGGTCAAATCTTTGTAGACGACAGATGCGTTGCGGAACTCTATGTGGGGTGTTTCGCTGGAGGCACACAACGAATCATTCGAGATTTGTGCTGACTTCTTGTTCTTTAAATGCATTTCGTGCTGCTCGTGAATTGAGTTCATAGTCTTCAACTCCTGTTTAAGAAGTGGTAATACGGTTTCCTTAGCACCCGACAATTTTAACCCATTCTCTGTAGTAACATAACCCACATGAGTGAGCCAGTCCGGAATCTCGTCCTGAATCCTCAATCCTAACACAATGCTTGTGTTTAAGTCTTGGCTTACCCTATGCAAGGACCTGGATACTAATTTAGTGGCTTGAGGATCCAACCCCAAAAACGGATCATCGATTATGAATAAACTTGGCTTGTTAATCAAAGATTTCGCCAATCTTGCCCTCCGCAATTGACCGTTAGACAAAGAGTTAATCCATTTATGCGACAAATGATTCAAGTTGAACAAGTCCAATAATTGAGTGACAAATTTATCGTTGACGTCGGAAGTCGTATTACTATTATAGTTGTTGGCACCAGTAATATAATTGCGGACAGAATTAACGTCATCTGACATCTCCAAAGTTCCTTTGTAGGAGTAAGATTCATACCTGGCCGATAAATGTACTTTATCTAGCCCGGAGGTCTCCTTGAAGTCCAAATACTGGATTTCGTCATATTTATAGTTGTCCAGCATAAATGGATATTTCCGTGATAACGGTGGCGACGGAATGTACTTTCCAGATACCAACCCTAAGAATTGTGACTTCGCTGGTCCGGTTATTGACCATAACGAAGGTCTTCGGTCATTATTTAGTCTGTAGATCTCAAAATTCTTAATCGGTTTTCTGAAGACATAATCTTTCAAATCTTGAGTCTTTTTCCCACTTGTCTTGAAAAAACCGTCTTTAATTCTCAACAAACACTGGTCTAATTGTGAGTTGAGCAACCGAATTGAAGGAATCATTAATCTCTCTAAGTTGCTCTGTTGAATGATAAGCACGACTTCTATATAGTTAAAGATCCCGGACATTTAGGCCCAAAATCGCACTCATTGCAAAATTCATATCCATCGTTCGAACGAATTGTTTCATCATGACTCGTTTAAAAACTATTACATGAATAGGTATATAACACACTAGCTTTGATTAATTCACATCTGGTTGCACCATGGACGAAATAATTCTGAAAGATATTTCGGATAGAAGACTCTCTAATGATTGTCAGCTATCATTACGGTTCGTCTTAGCTACGGTTACTTTTAGCTCACTTTCCGCTATTGGTATCAAGCACTGTAAGACATACACATTCCTTAACAGGGTTATCAATTGAATCAAACAACATGCCTCATACCCGTAATTTTGATGGCACCTAGTCCAAACTTTTACTATGGTGTACTGTATACAAGCATTATGCTGCTAGTTCAATATCATCGAAGGGATTAATACAGTGACCATATAGGTTTGTGTAGTATATTAAGCCCATACTGAAAAAATGGAATTCTATGATCCAATTGTTGCCCAGGAAGAGCTTCCTAAATCGGAGGGGGTCAATGACAATAAAACTGAAGAAGCAGCTCACAAATTGGAAGATGAAATTGACCATGCGTACTCAGCTGTCGAAGCTAGGTTTGCAGGATTGTGGTCCAGTGCATCGAAGAATGCCAATGAATTACAAGAGAAATACAAGTTGGAAGAACATAAAAACCTGCTTCTCCAGCAATTGGGCTCAGCCAAGGAGAATATTAATAACAGGACAAAGGTTACGGAAAACTTGGGCCAAATTGAAGAGCAGTTAAAGGCCTTATCTGGGCACATACCAGAGGTGGATATTAAGAACTTACAGCAACACGCAACTAGTACACTTGACTCATTGGACTCCACTTTGGAGCTGGTTGAGAAACAGGCTGGTAAATACGTGACCCAGTTCACGTCGTTCTTTTCTGGGATTGTTTCTGTGAACCCAGACGGCCCACAACAGGACGAAGGCACAGAAACGTTGTTCAACACGCATTTGAACGACAAGGAGAATTACGGCACGACCCGTTATGACAATGACATGTACAACATGCATACGACCTCATCGACGTACACGTCAGACCAAATGGACGACAAAGAGGAGCTTAAAACGTTCAGTGCCGACTCAAAGACCGGCGAGATCTCGAAGTTGCTCAAAGACTACCCAAGCACATTAACCAAGATTATGAACGATTTGGTCCCTGTAAAAATCTCGTACGAATTATTCTGGTACCGTTATTTCAAAGCCGAAAAAAAACTTAAAGAATCTGAACAAAAGAGAAAAGAACTTTTGAGAAGGAAGGAAAATAAGGACTCCAATGACAAAGATGATGACGATGATTTCACCTGGGATGACGAAGAAGATGAAGATGTCGTTGATATAGTCAAGGAAGAACAAAATGAGCAGGATGCGAAAAGAAGCCAAAATGTGAACCAAGTCCAGCAGGAATCGCAAAAGAGGTCCGATAAAGCCAGCGACGAACCAAAGGTTAAAGACGATGATGAAGATGATTGGGAATAGTGCTATATATCACCTAACTCTGTAGTTATAATGTAATAAACGTATCAATTGTATTTAGACACTTTTGTTGTGTACTGCACAAAATGTAATTTACTCAATTCAAGGAACAAAATATCATCGGATAGAGTGTGTAGGTTTTGATAAGAGTCGATACGAAAGAGTTAAAATATACTGCAATCTATTCCATTGATTAAAAGTCTTTATTGTTGATCAGGTTCGCCAATTAGTATTTGATTTTTTGAATTTCTTTAACCCGTATAGTAATCGCCAATTAAGGGTTGAGTATTTTCAGTTCAAAAATAAACGCTACACCAACAACGTTGGGATCCTATTGAATGTCTAACTTACACATTCCTTTGTCATTACCGTCAAAACACGGTTATTTTGCATCCGGATTTAATAGCAAAAGGCATTCTTCACCACCTGATAACTCCAAGACTTCCAAAACAACAAATAATTCCAATAACCAGGCGAACAATAATAACAATAGACAGCCAAATATGTACAAGGCACCACCACAGAAATCTAATACGTTTCCACTTAATTTCAATGGACCTCCAACATCCACGCAAAACACATTGGGACAATTTTCACCCAGTATTTTCACTACCCGTCGGGTCTGGGTTAAAAAGGCTCAGGGCACTCCAACTACTATAATACTTCATCAGAATGATATAATCGATGACTTAAAGCAAGCGGTAGTGAATAAGTTTCCAAATTCTTTGGCACGAGAAATTGATCCTGCGGACTTAATAATAAAGATGGACTTACAAGCCAGACAATTAGATAACGCCGCTGTGACTCAAAATACTCCCAATAACAAAAAGACAACCTATTCGAATAATTCAATAGTGCTGACATCGCCGGATAATTCCAAGAGCATTAAATCTCCTGTGTCTCTGGGAACACAAACTCTACAACAGGCGAATCCAAATACGTATATCAATTTAGAACCAGACCAGAACGTTTGGAACCTCTTAGATACGTATTACCCACATGGCATGAGTATGCCAGAAGCATTCATAATTGAAACACCCGATGTCGAAGTTCCATCTAATAGAAGCAGTTTTAACGCTGGTTATGGCAATAACTATAGTCATCGAATGTCGTCTTCACAAGCACAACCGCTGCCAATACGATCTATGAACGCTTCACAAATTCTGAATTCTAACCAGACATATCATCAACCTAAGCCGCAATATATGTACCAAAGTAACCCAATAGCTCAGAACTTGAGTACAATTCATGACAAATCAGTATCGCCAGTTACAGCTCGAAACGATAAACAATCTCCGTTGCCATATGGAGCTAATATTCATAGAAGATCGCAATCAAACCCACTCCAATCACCTTCGTCATCTAGTGCTAGCATTCCGACCAATAATAGTAATGAAAATTCGCAAGCAGTTTTATTATTACCGAAAAATTTTTCTTTGGCCACTGGTGTAAATTCCAATAGTAACAATACGTTTAACAACAAGAAGAGGCTTTCGTTAGATGAAAACCTTGTCCAAAAGAATAGAGACGAATCCCCCTTGGAATCGCCGGATGGTTCTAGTGCCAACATGACCAATATTGGATTGGGTATTCATAACCAATCACATTCAGTACCAGAAGCATACGAATTGGCTTCGAAAGATCGAAACGGTAATAATAACACCAAGGATAAGTCAGCAAACATAGAGGGTAGTACTAATACAAACACAACTACTGACGAAAGAGATAGATTAAGTATTTCACCTTCTCCGCCAATTGATGATTTAGCCTCCAGCAAGCGAAATAATATGAATTTGGATCAGATTCTTAGTGGAGACAACGACATAAATCAGAGATCTATAAAACTGAAGGGTATTGAAGCCACCGAATCATTCAAATCTTCTGATTGCAATGAAGGCAAAAAGAAGCCTAATTCTGCGAGTACGCAGAGCGTGAAAGTAGCGAAACTAACTACTGATACTGTGTTACCATCTATATCCGTTTTGGTGGTTGAAGATAATGCTATTAACCAAGCCATTTTAGGTGCGTTCTTGAGAAAATACAAAATCCGATACCAGATTGCAAAGAATGGACAAGAGGCTGTAGACAAGTGGAGAACAGGGGGCTTTCACTTGGTGTTGATGGATATCCAACTACCAGTCAAGTCGGGTATAGAGGCTACTAAGGAAATAAGACACTTAGAAAAAATCAATAAAATTGGTGTGTTTGCACAACACGAACTTTCCAGCACTTCACGTACAAATCCGTCCGAGTTAAAGGAAGACGATAAATTGAACCTCACTGTGTTTAGATCTCCCGTCATTATTGTGGCCCTAACTGCGTCTTCCAATTCCTCTGTGGACAGAAAAAACGCATTAAGGGCGGGATGCAATGATTATTTGACTAAGCCCGTCAACTTGGTCTGGTTACAGAATAAGATTACCGAATGGGGATGCATGCAAACATTAATTGACTTCGATGGTTGGAAAGCGAAAAGATCTGTCGACAGGTTTGTTCTCAATATAAATAAAGCTTCAGGAAATCTGAAATAGGCTAGATTATGGCAACTAGCTTGTTGTGAACTAATGGTTATAATTATATTATACATCCATATTGCATTTATATAAGTATAGTTTAAATATAATAAATCAGTGTAAATTGGTAGTCGTGCGCGTTCTCAGTATCACCAACATTTATCTCAATCCATCTCAGTATCACCAACATTTATCTCAATCCATCTCAGTACCAACTGTAACTACTCTATACTTATCAATTCAATATAGTAATCTAATCCGGAATACTCATCCAGAGCACGTTCCGATATGTCTGAAACAAATACCGCAAGTAAACAGTCAGCAACTGAAGAGACAACTTTACAAACAGTTCTCCCATTAGAAATTATTGATAAATCAATTGGACATAAAATCCAAGTCTTGATGACCAACGATAAAGAATTCCACGGAACATTAATAGGATTTGACGACTATGTCAATATGGTGTTAGAAAATGTCGAGGAAGTTGACAATGAAGGACCGAAAGGAAATGTTATTAAGAAAATGTTATTAAACGGCAGTCAAGTAGCCATGTTGATTCCAAGCCTTTAAATGTATTCTCTGTGTGTCTATACTTGCATGCCATGACTGTTTTAAGAAGAGCAGAGCAGAGCTTATTTGGTAAAAAGTTGTCAATTTTGACGTACGAATGTTACCACTCATGGCACATTCTACATAGATAAATTCCGATAAAGTTTTCAGTACTTCTCTAGCTCATGTATATTATAATATGTATCGTATTACTAAACACAGTTGCTTGTATCTGTAAAAATTGTGGCAAAAGATGAATGGTAAATCAGTATAGGGTCGTTTTTGTGATCTTTGAATTATGATATCGCCACCTCAGATCTGCAAATGTATAAATACTAACGCTTATCTCCTTAGTTGTTAAGATTTGTCTCTAGTACATTAATAATGAAGTTAACTATATCAAATGAACTGAATAATCAGATTTTGTCGGTAGATATATCAGAATCTATGACATTGGAAGATTTCCAAGCATATATACAAGCCGAATTTGATATTTCTCCACAAGATCAAGTGTTGAAGCATAATGGAAAAGCGTTGAATGAGTCTGACAAGTCGTTGCAGGATTTGGGGCTTGCGACTGATGACTTATTATTGTTAGGAAAGTCGAATGTGGGATCGGTAACGGCGTCATCTGGATCGTCGGCCACTGCCAACTCGAATAATTCTAATGCGGTTGATTTTCAAATTGAAGCTATGAGAACCCAATTCTTGAGTAACCCTCAATTGAATAGCCAGCTTCGTCAGTCAAATCCGCAATTGCATTCAGCCTTGAATAGTCCCGCTGAATTCAAGAATTCGGTGATTGGATCCTTGCAGCAATTCCAAAACGGCGCAACACCAGGACTGTATAATCCACAACAACAGGAACAGTTAAGAAGGCTACAAGATAATCCGGACGACCCAGACAGCCAAGCTCGTATTTTAGAAATGATAAGACAGGAGCAAATTGATGAAAACATGCAATTGGCGTACGAGATCGCCCCAGAGTCGTTCACGTCCGTTAATATGTTGTATATAAATATCAAAGTAAACGGGGTGTTGGTACAAGCATTTGTTGACTCCGGAGCTCAGTCAACTATTATATCCCCCAAGCTAGCAGAAAAATGTGGTATTTCGAGATTGATTGACAAAAGGTTCGTTGGTGAAGCCAGAGGTGTTGGATCACAAAAAATTGAAGGTAAAATCCATAGTGTTCCTATAGCTATTGGTGATTCAAACACACATATTCCGTGTTCATTTATAGTAATTGATACGCATGTCGATTTATTATTCGGATTGGATATGTTGAGAAGACACAAATGTGTATTGGATTTGGAACGAGACGTCTTGGTTGTAGGGGGAAATATAGAAACCAAATTTTTGCATGAACTGGAAATACAGGCTAATCCGTTTTTACCTGGCGTTGATGGTTCAGGTGTTAGTGGTGCTAGTGCGTTTGGTGGTCTGGGAATACAGCTTGGTTCGAATAGTGCTGAAAACAATAATGTCACTTCATCAATTGTCCCAGCCAACTCCACTCCTGATCCCTCTTCGAAGCAAAAAGCACCTACGGCTGCGGCTAATGCTGCAGCTAAGAGGCAAAACACGGGTACGGCGCCTTCTACAAAATTTGAGGAGAACGATATCAAACAATTGGTAGGGTTAGGTTTCTCAAAACAGGAAGTCATATTTGCGCTTGAGCAAAGTCAAGGAAATGTCGAAATTGCAGCTTCTTTATTATTTCAATAATATATACGTAGACTACATATTCTCTTTAGAAAGGTTTGTCAAAACTGTTCACAATTCTCATACCATTTACGGGTTTGAACAATTCATTATATGATATGCATCAACCCGTCTATTTATAAAATCTATTAAGTTGATAGTTAGAGAAATTACTTAATCAAAGTTTTCGTTAAAAAAGGTTCTGAACAGAAACTTTGAACCTTCTCGGTCGATCAATGCAACATCCTCTTCAGTTAACTCAAATTCGTAGACACTCAAACTTTCTCTAATTCTTTGAACTTTGGAAGATGTAGTGATTGGTAAATAACCCTTTTGCAAAGTGTACCTCAATAAGATTTGTGAATCTGTCTTTCCGTACTTTTCACTTAACTTTGGCAATTCCTTCTTCAACGGCTCCTCGGATGTATCAGTCGCACGCGACTGTATCCTGAATAAAGGTGTCAAAGGACCGTATGCCTCGAGCAAAATGTTGTGCTTTTTGCAATAATCGGTTATACCCGCACTTTGGTTTTGCAAGTATGGGTGGAATTCAATTTGGTTCACCAAAGGATAAAATCCCGGTTCGCTGGACTCGAAAAGTCTCTCTAATTGTGGTACAGCAAAGTTGGAGACCCCAATATGTCTAATCTTTCCCTGTTTCTTCGCCTCAATGACTTCTTTCCACGCCATTTCAATACTGTACGATGACTCGTCTTTAAAAAAAGGCGTGTGAATCAAATACAAGTCAAGATAGTCCATTTTTAACTCGTCTAACGTCGATCCAATAGCCTCAGTCGCAGTTAAGTCCTCGTATGGGTTATATTTACTTGTGATCCATAGGTCTTCTCTCTTGATGCCACTTTGTTTCACAGCTTCCGCAACCTCGGCATGAGTGGTGTAAATTTCGGCTGTGTCAATGTGGTAGTACCCATTCTTCAATGCCAACAACAACTGGTCAATTAGCTCTTGAACTGGTTTATTTCTCTCTTCGGCTTGTCTACCCTTCTTGAGCCATTGCCATTTGGTACCAGTACCAGTGCCAATAAGCAAAGCTTTTCCTGAAACAGTGCAAAATTTTTGGACTGAATAAACTGGCTTGAAGTCTGCTTTTGTCATCGTACACTCTTATTCCAAATAGTTAATCTGTTCAGTTTAATATTTCAAGTTTAAATTACCATGTAATAAGCATTATGTCTGAAAATTACACAAACTCCAACACCAGTTGTTCCCCACCAAACACTGTTCTAACCGGTAAAATACATAATTAGTGTCTAGCTATGCTTCAATGCACTTGTGAATCTTATCGGATTGTTTCTTATAATAAAATGCCCACAAATTTCGATGCATAACGGATTTTTTTTGTTCGAATTTCTGTTCTACTTCAATCTCGAATCTCTAATTAGCAGCTAAATATTATGTTAGTAAATGGATTCTGTATTCATACCACGATTAGCCGTAGGTTTTGTGTGGGCGATAATAATTATTAAAGTGTTAACGGTTCGGAAGATGGATCTACTTGGGTGGTCTTCTCTAAAGATTTTTTACAGGATGTCTACAAAAATTGAATATATGAGATTAAAATTGAAAATTTAGAGATTCAATATTAAACTTACCATTTATTTGAACTATGTATACAAACTTAAACGAGATGCGATACAGGAATAAAAGGAAGTAATAATCATATAGACAACGTATCTATTGAAGGCCATTCAAGGCCTCTTCTTCCTCTGCATTTGGTCTTTTCTTCAAAACCAAAGGTTTGCCCATGACTCTGAAATACAAGTCTTTGACATCGTCAGTGGTACTTTCAAAATGAGAAGTCGAGTCGTAACTCTTAGATAAGTAGATACCATCAGAGGTACCATCTTCCAATGGTTCATATAATTCTGCAATACCCATCAAGGTATCCAACCTTGGGCCCAACAACTTGAAGGCTGGTTCCAACTCGACATGGGGTTGCTCAGTTTCAATAATGGTAGAAACGATTGCCAAGTAATAACCCTTTGGAACAACACAATGGACGTCAGACAAAACGGTTATGTAGATATCACTTTTACGGCCCACTTGGTTTTGCGGAATAATCAATTGGACCGAGTCCAATTCATTTGTGTTTGGAATTGGGTGGTCCAAAACGCACATGGCCCTGATTACTCTACTGCCGCTCTTTTTAACTTTTTCGGGGAAGTAAGTTGGATCAGCAATAACAATTGGAGCTTTTGCTGTGCCTTCCTTGGTCTTGACACCAGTAAATTTCTTATCGTCGGTGTATAAAACTTCGTCGATTGGGGTGTCCAACATGTAAGTACCACCGTAAATTGCCGATAATCTGGCAAACCCTTGTGGCAATTCACCTAAACCATATAATGGATAAATGTATGGAGACTTACCATATTTGGCCACAGATTGTACGTACAACATAATTCTATCGTAAGTTGGTCTAGCAACCTCGTTTAAGTAGTCATCATTGGACCACAATGCCATGGAATGTCCAATGAAGTCCTTGGTACCGTTTTCTAATCCAAAATGGTTGTAAACGTCATTCATAGTGTTTGAATCCAAGTTCAATCCCTGGTGAGTTTTAAGCTCTTCTTCCTTGTAGTTAGCAATAAACTCTAGAAATCTCTTCATTCTCCTCTTTTCAAAAATCCCCATCAATGAACTTCTAACTGCCTCCATTTCGTTGGAAGGAACTTTGGCAATACGTCCGTTTCTATACACGTAACTCCCACCGATCTGCTTGAATTCGATGTATCTCGTAACGTTGGTGTGTACCAAAATATTGGTCAATTCTCCATTGGCCATCAAAAATTTAGGGATCAAGTCAACACACCAGTCACGATCTCTACCCTTCAAATCTGGCTTCTGCGCTGATGGCTTGAACTTAGAGTACAATTGTGACAAGTTCAACGATGCAGATTCCCCACCGTAAAAATCCTGACGGTCAATGTGTAATACCTTCTTACCTTCAACGGACAAGACTCCTGAAAGGATACACTCAGTTAATCCGGTACCTAACACAATAACATCATAATTTTCATCCATTGTAATTAAATATCTATTAAATTGACTTAACTAATCTATCAATGGATTCAACAACTTGAAACGTACAGATCAATCATCAATTACATCTTCTTTGTACCCTTTATCGGTCGAATTTTGGTGATTGCTTCCAACTGAACAGCGCACGTGATATTCATTATACACAATACATCACTTACATAGTTTATATAACGTTGTGGAAAGCGTCCTTGCCTCTGGCTAAGCCATCCTTAACGATCTTAGAGATCTCAGACGGGTCTGAGGTAATGGCGGTGAAATTTTCGTAGCCAGATTTGGTGACCAACAAGTCGTCTTCGATTCTCACACCACCAATGTACCAGTATTTGTCCAAGACGTCCTTGTTGATGTACTTCAACTTTGATTCTTCCTCCAAGACATCCTTCAACAAAAATGGGGAGAAGTAGATACCTGGCTCGTCGGTGAGCACCATGCCTGGTTCCAAGGTTCTGCGCAATCTCAAGTTTCGCAATAATGGGTTCGCATCTTCGAAATCTGGATGGCCACCGACGTCGTGGGTGTCCATACCTAAAAGGTGGCCTAGACCGTGAGGGAAGAAGCAAGCTGAGATCTTCGAATCAAAAAGTTCTTGGGCCGAGTACTTGGAGTTGAAAATACCCAATTTCAAGAACTCGTCAACCATAACCTTGTGGGCCGTCAAGTGGAGGTCGTCCCACTTGGCACCAGGCTTAATCATAGCCATGGTGGTTGATTGCATCTTCAAGACCGCATTATAGATCTCCAAGTGTTCCTTGGACCAGTCCCCGTTGATAGGGAAGCATCTGGTAACGTCACTGGCGTAGCATTCCCATTCGGCCCCCGCGTCAATCAAAATCGATCTTCTTGAGTCAATTTCGTCGTCATTCTTCACATAGTGCAAAGTCGAGCAGCTAGGCCCGCTGCAACAGATAGGGTCGTACGACTGGTACTTGGAACCTTGTCTGAGAGCGTGGTACATGAACTCCGCATGGATATGGGTTTCGTTCGTCTCAATTGGGATCGCCGACATCACGGCCAAGTGACACTTGTCGGTGATGGCCGCTGCATGGCGCATCAATTCAATCTCGTAAAAGTCCTTGATCAACCTCGATTGATCCAATGCGTAGAAAAAGTCCTCGTTCTTTTCGTGCAAAAATTGGTTCACTTGCTTGTTGAGCCTGTTGATATCGGTGGTATAAATCGTCGACGAATTGGCCACGGCTTCCAAGTCTCGCGGCATATCGGACACATATTTGACCTCGTCCACATCGTACCTGTCCTTGGCCTCCTCCAAGCTTATTGGCATCCCCGACCACATCACGTCCTCTTGATCGATGTTGGCGAGGTAGACCGTCAATGTATCCGTCCCACTCTGATACAACACATGCGATCCCGGTGCAGAAACACCACTCAAGTAGAAGAAGTATCTGTTCTGTCTGATGGGTTTGGTCTGGTCACAGTAGTCGTACAATTCTAAATCTTCTCCGCTGATGAAAAATGCAACCTCTTTCTTAGACCCACTTTTGTCCTCGAAGTGAGCATGAACTCTTTTTGCATGCTCCTTAGCTGGGTACTTTTTACCTTTCAATGATACGGGTGTGTCAATCATGTTAATATCTTGCTCTCTGGACTTCTCTGACCTTTCTTTTGTCCCTTATATCTACATATTTATATAATTCTGTCGGCAGAAGAATGTAAGGCACCAGTAAGGCATCAAAATCAGCTATTGAGCCCTGACATGTTCCGTATGCTGATTTTTTGACTACGGCATTTTTTAACCGGTTTGAGTCAGAGTGTCGCTTACCAAGTGAATGTACACATCCATCACATTGGATCCGATCAGCATACACCTTTAAAGCCTCGATTACACTGCTAGTTACCCATATGTTCCCAATTACTCCATTTAACGTTGGAAATTGAAATAAAATCCTGCACATACTCCAAATTGTACTAATGTGACACAAAAGCACCGAAACCAACTTCACCAACATCAAAAAGCTTGCCACCAATAGTAGAATTGAAGGTTTATTCGATATTATTATAGATATACATTTACATTAACTTAGGAGCTGCGAAGACGATTAAACAGCCGAGAGTTCTAGTAATTGATAAGAAATAGAGTTGCAAAGTCGGAATTGGCCGAATAATTATAATTTTAATAATAAGTAGAACATGGAAAGATTACAAAGATTGTTAGGATCAGGAGGTGGTCTAGGAGGAGCACCACCACCTGCAGACGGGCCAGCGATTGACAATGCAGAGACCGTGCACATATCGTCGTTGGCATTGTTGAAGATGTTGAAGCACGGACGTGCTGGTGTTCCGATGGAGGTGATGGGGTTGATGTTAGGGGAGTTTGTTGACGAATTTACAATCCATGTGATCGATGTGTTTGCCATGCCACAGTCGGGTACCGGGGTGTCGGTCGAGGCTGTGGACGATGTTTTTCAGACCAAAATGATGGATATGTTGAGACAGACGGGCAGGGACCAGATGGTGGTGGGATGGTACCACTCGCATCCAGGGTTCGGGTGTTGGTTGTCGTCGGTCGATGTGAACACACAGCAGTCATTCGAGCAGTTGAACAAGAGGGCCGTGGCCGTTGTGGTGGACCCAATCCAGTCGGTCAAGGGTAAAGTTGTGATCGATGCCTTCAGAACCATCGACACCACCACGTTAATGATGGGCCAAGAACCTCGTCAAACCACGTCCAATGTCGGTCATTTGAACAAGCCATCCATTCAGGCATTAATCCATGGGTTGAACCGTCACTACTACTCATTAAACATCGACTACCACAAGACTTCCTACGAAACCAATATGCTCTTGAACTTGCATAAGAAGAACTGGCAATCCGGGTTGAAGATGGTTGATTACAATCACAAGGAGCATGAGAATTTGGGAAATACCGAGAATATGGTCAAGATTGCAGAATTATACAATCAAAGGGTACAAGAAGAGAGGGAGTTGCTGGAAGACCAATTGAAAACAAGATATGTTGGTAAGCAAGACCCAAAGAAGCACTTATCAGATACTGCGGAAATGGCAATCGAAGAAAACGTCACTTCGTTGTTGACCGGAAATATTAATAGTTTAGCTATTCATTAGTCGTAAGCCATGCCATATTATAAATAGATTATCCACTAGTAGACCTTCTTGGAGTTTTTGAATTTTGTGTAATTAAATTGCATAAAACAGGTATCTGGAGCTTGCAAAACTCTCTATTACTATATTTAATAATTATAACAAATATGTCTAGTATTGACGATCACTATGTAGATCAGCCTTTTAAGAAACAAAAGGTTGAGATGAATCTTGAAGGATATATTTCAGATGATGAAGAATTGCCAGAATACCTCTTGCAGAATTCTCGTATGCGAGATAAATCTATTAATGATGATGGGTTTTGTTTAGATACAATTAATAGACATTTGCTAGACTTTGATTTTGACAAAGTGTGTCTGATAAGCTTGTCAAACGTGAACGCATATTGTTGCTTAGTTTGTGGGAAATTTTTCCAGGGTCGATCGAAATCATCTCATGCCTATTTACACTCTGTGAATGCCAACCACAGAGTATTCATTAATTTGGAAACAGCAAAATCGTATATCTTACCTGAAAACTACGAAATAACATCATCAAAGGCATTGAAGCATTTACTGGACATTAAACTATTGTTAAACCCGATATACTCAAAGGCTGAAATACAAAAGCTATCCGAGAAAGTGCAAACGGCATATGATTTGAACCACAGGTCCTACTTAGTTGGGTTTATTGGGCTCAATAATCTTTCTGCTAATGATTACGCTAACGTGATATTTCAGGCGATCAGTCATATACTGCCTATTAGAGACTTCTATCTTAGTTTAACACAGCCAGAGAATAAAGGCCTCAATGACAGAATATCCAGAAAATCCCAATTAAATAGCTTGTTTGGATTACTAGTAAGGAAAATATGGTCGCAATATCTATTCAAGAGTCATATATCACCTCATGAGCTTTTGCAGTTTATTTCACATCTATCAAAGAAGAAGTTTGGGATTGTGGTGCAGAAATCCCCAAAAGCGTTTTTGGTTTGGATTTTAAATCAACTTCATATCCAGCTAATTAAAAGTACGAAGAACAACACTACAGTATTGTCTAAATCATTACAAGGACTGATAAAAGTTTCAACTATTCCTTTAACTACCGCAACTAATGAATCTACTAACAAAGTAGATTTTATAATTCAGGACAAAGAAAAAACTACAAACTTGCTGAAGTTCTGGGTGTTATCATTAGCACTACCTGGAAATGCTCTTTTTCAAGGAATGTCGAACCAAGGCGAACAAACATCACAGATACCCCAAGTCTCGATTCAACTGTTACTTGATAAATACGACGGCAGAACTAAAGCGCAAGTATCTCCTACAGAATTAAAGACCTACCAATTAATGAAACCATTACCTCCCTACATTATATTTCATATTGACAGAGGTTTGGATAATGATGAAGAAGATTCAAGGGGTAACCCGACTGTTGTGAAATTTCCATTGCTTATCGACATGTCTCCATATGTGCTTGATCTGAACGATGAGCCAATATATTATAAGCTTATATCCAATATAAAGCATGAATTAATACCCGGAGTTAAGTTGGATCATAAAGATGATAAACATCAGTGGTCAGCGAGTTTATGCAAAGATCAAGAAACTGACCAATGGGTAACAATACGAGACTTGGAGGTTGAAAACTGTGAAAGCGAATTAATTTTTTTAGATGAGAGCTTTATACAAGTTTGGCAAAAGGTATGAATAAAACACTATGTACAATATGTATTTATTGATAGAATTAATACTCATCTACGGTATTGTAGCAAAGCTGGACAAATGAATTAAACTTGTCTTGAGATAGAATCAGATGCAACTTTGTATTTTCCAACAATGTGTCTATAATGATAACGAATGCAACTAATTTTAATTCAATTATCTTCTTTTGGTCATTTAATTCATTGTTTTCAACATATTCCATTAGCAACTGTAAATTTATTTCGAACTCTTTCAATTTGTCGTTATATGCCTTTTTAATCGATTCATTATTTGTACTTGCAAAAACCTCTAAAATATCTTCCGATCGAAGTCTCAGGGGTATGTTAATCAATGTCTTTGTTTTAGAGTGGTCTAATAGGTGAGAGTATCTCACGTCGAATGAACCCCATTTTGGAATCTCATTCATGATTGACATAATTGTGATTTTGTTGGTGAACCTCGACTTTGTAATTTCTTCCTCCAACTTAAATAACTTGTTGAATGCAAGAGGATTAGAACCTGGTAAGTCACCCAAAAGACACAATATCCACAAGTCTGCAAGCTCTGTATCCACGAGTTCGTTAATCATACGGGCCACAGAATTTTTGGCGAAATCGTTGTTCACTTTTACGGACTGATTCATCGATAATACCGACCTTATATTACGGGTTTGTGATTTGATATCATCTTCGATAAGTATCGGCAACTGATTATCCGGTGATGCGTGATACGATAATTTCATCATGGAGTGCTTGGATTTAGAACCGTTGTCAGCTGAAGTTGGTAACTTAAGTTCATTCTTATGACATAAAATTAATGCATGGCCCAAGGATATTGGATCTGAAGGTATTTTCTTTTCTCCACCAGCAATGTCAAGGTTGTATACGTTGTGGACACCTAGAGTAAAACATGCAGTTTGGCTAGTTTTGTTACTGGTGGATGTGAAATAAAACCTGTTATTTTCAATTGATTCAATATTAGACGGAGTGTTATTGGGGATAGGAGCATATCTGTACAACGGAAAGGTATCAAATACCTTCTTTATGGGCTTAGGTATCTCAAACATGGCTATTTGTTGAGTTATCTTGTTATAATCTTATTCTCTGCATTAAAAAAAATGTTGTCGCGAGATGTAATTATGATAATCGTCGAAGTCAAAATGAACCATACTTAAACTACTTTAATAAGGGAAACTCATTAGCAATTCGTTATTGTTAGATTCCAATTGTAATGTCGTAAAGGCGGTTTTCGTAATTTGTTTATTGTAGTTAAAATAACTACATAAAGAGACGTCATTAAGTATAAATACAACTAAATAAAGAATTTATGGAACGTTTAGCAAGCAATTCTTATAGACCTATTACGCTCAGTCGTCCTGTTCAGGCACTAAATCAATGGAAAGATCAAACCATTGCGTATCAGCAAATTGGCATTTGCTTTCACCCAAATTGTGGAAACCAATCTTTTCGTAGAATGGAATTAATTCCTTGTGAGCAATAATGATAACCTTATCCCCCAAGTCCTGGTTTGACAATTTTTGGATGTAATCGTGCATCAATAACGTACCCAAGTTCTTTCCTTGCCATTCTGGATCTATAACCAACCCATGGATGCCGATGAATCTAGAATGCTCAAAATGACCTGCTGTGGGATCCTCAGCCGATGAAATTTCCATAGACGACGCGGTTATGGTAGACGAATGGGTCTTGGTAGCAATTATGTGTCCTACTAACGTTTCCTTTGTCACAGACGACTTATATGGCAATTCGTCGAGGCTTTCGTCATCCGTTTCTTCACGAGCAGCCTCTTTCTCGTTTTGTTGTGAAACTTGAGGCAAATTGATGGCATTGTACTTGGGAATGTATTCTCTAATGAATAAACCAGAACACAATTCCGGACACGATGTCAATCTGTATTTGAATTTATCTGGTGAACATCTTTCAGATTCCGCAAATCCTCGATTTTCTAAGCTGATGCATTGGTCAAGATCCTCAATAGTTAAAGGTCTTATAGATAAATTAGGTGGGAAATCAGACATGATGTATTCAAGACCCTCTTTGTTCTTCTAAGTGTCTTGTTGTAGTTTTATTCAAGTTCGTATCTTTCCAATTGTAGAATTGTTTTATAGACATGAATGCGACATTTTTCGACATTAAGTAGATATAGAATATATAGAATATATGGTACATATGTATTTAACGTATTAAACAACTACTAAACTAGTTAAGATTACTCTAAATCAGAATCCTTGAGGTCAATTCCCTTTTCGGAGTTGAGTAAAGTCTTACCCACTTCCCATAAATGGACAATATTATCGTCGGCTACCGAACCAATGGTCCAGTCTTTGTAGGGACACCAACTTAAATCTGTAACTGCACCAGTATGACCAGCATGCATCATGATCAATTCAGGGCAGCCATCTTCGGCGTCCTCCTGCGCCTGTTCTTCACCGATCTTAAACAAGTCCCACAAGATAAGACGGCGATCTTGCGACCCCGATGCAAGCATGCCGTCCTTATGAGGAGAGAACTCTAAACTAGTTATAGAGTCGGAGTGTCCCATCATTGTGTGTAGCAAACCGTTGGACGCATGTGGCTTGGAAGATAACTTTCTAGTGTCCAATAGACTGATGTTGGAGTTGGTGTTACCGGCGGCCACCAAGTACTGAGAAAACGGCGAAAATGCAAGCGAATTGATTCCATCGGATTCCGGATGGTAGAACCGGGACACTGGTTCATTGGGGGTTCTGATATCAAAGAGGTATAAGTATTTGTCGTCGGAGACGGAGCCGAATAGGTTTTCGTCGAAGTGGTGCCATTTGGCATCGTTCACAATGTCCTGGTGTGTGGTGAACTTGCATACTTGAGCTGAGTCCTTATTATCAAGCTTGGTAGTATCGGTTAATATCACTGTCATGTCGTCTGACGCAGTCAATAAGTACCCTTTCTTGTAGGCACTCCACGACAAACCATATCCGTTTGCTTCGTGTGGCGTAAAATGTGCAATTGCAGACTTCTTGTCACTACCTAGGTTATAAATATCGATCTCCCCTTCACCGTTAATTGTGGAGACAATGGACAGGTCCTGCGGCATGTATCGGGCTCTGTTTATTTCGAAATTGTTTTGGAACTTCTTGGTGATCTTAATACGGGATGTTATCTTCTTGGTGGCCTTTACCTCTGGGTTGTCCGAAAGATTGGCACTCGACAATGGTATTTGCGTACTGGCCACCTTGAGGTAATTTGTGTCCTCACCAGACGTATGTGTTCCCAATAACAACTTGGAATCAAGCAATCCTTCTTCTTCATTTGTAGTATGTTCTGGTAACCATTGGACCGTTAATGAGGGCCAAGTCAATGCGGTCTCACTAACAAACTCGTACATATAACGGCAGTTCTTTCTCCATAACTGATATTCTTCTTTTATTGTCAATTCTCTCTGAGTGTCATCTTGACCTAAATCAGACACTTCTGCTTCCAAAGACATGATAAATGGTATAAGTATCTAGACAAGTGAAAATTTACTGTTTTATTGTTTTTGCTTGATATTAACACGCGCGTTTATGTCAATTCCGCACATCAGCATGAAACAAGCTGTACTGGATGCTGATTATATAGACTATAGAATAAATAGGATATACGTTTGCGTACTTATGAACTGAATTTATGCAATTAGAGCGAAATTACTCGAACACGCCAGAATCGATTCAGACCATGTCAATAGAAGGTAAGCTTGATCTTCTTTCAGTCTGGTCGACCTCTAAAAGCTCATTGTCTGTATTCAATTGATAGTTAATTTCGTAATAATCGATTACCTTTAACACGTCACTTATATGGGTAAAGTATGGACTACGTGATCCTTCAGTGAGATTGTAGATTTCCAAACTTTCGTCCATATCAAGATGCAGCATATCGGCACTTCCGTGTTCAATTGAATTCATTCCTGGTTGAAAGTCAGGTACTTGTCTGGGAAGCTTAATCCTGTTAGCAGATAATCTTCTCTGGTCATCAATACACTTGATAGATTCTAGGACCTCTGTCAATATATCAGTGATACCTATATTCTTGAGTCTGCGTCTTAACTTCTTGTCTTCGTTTACTCGTACGAAAAACGAATCGATCTTTCTGCTCGAATAGCGCTTGATCAAATCTTTCAATATCTGAGCTGCAGACGAGTCTAGCTCGGTCATTCCATTTAGATCAAAGATAACATATTTGGTCATGGAAACATCCCTCGTTCGCTTTTGGGCAGGGTGCGCCTTAGTGGAACCATACATCTCAACACGCTTGAGACGGCCTCTCAAATCACTAGTGTTTGTGAACGTTAATGGTTCTGGGATCTTCACTATGAGACACCCTTCGATTTCCTCGATTACCTTTAAATTCAAATGCGTAAAATTATCATCCGTGAACATGTTCAATGGATGACTAGGATGTTTGGTTTCTTCGAACGAAAACCCAGTGTTTGGTGCTGTATTGGAAACATCAGCATTTACAAAAGTGTTGGAGCCAGCAACCCTTCCGAGAATTTGAATTCTTGACAGCGCTGAATGCTTAATAACTCTAATTAACAGGTACACTAACCCAACACCTATACCAGCTTCCATAGAAAAGAATAATGTGGTCATAACAGTAATAAAGAACGTTATCAACTCATTATAACCCCTGCTTGTCCAATGAAACCACAATTCACGAGGCGCTTCATCAATAAGCAGGATACCGATCACCGCAGTGATCGCACTCAAAATACACTTTGGAACGTAGTATAATGCATCTAGAAGATAAGAAATTGTAAACAAAGTACAAAGACCCATTATGGCTCCCAGCATCGTAGTTTTAGCCGAAATTGCGTTAATCTTGGATCTTCCATATCCTCCAAATGCTGGTAACCCTCCAAAAACAGATACCAAAATGTTCATTGCTCCTAATGCCACTAATTCTCTATTCGAAGATATCGGTAAATCATATCTGGATCCCAAAGACTTCAGTGCAGTGGTAGATTCAAAAAATCCTAACATCGCACATAGGAATCCCGGCGTGCTTAATTTCTTGATAAGATACCATTTATCTAATGCAATTGGATTATGCAAAATTCGCGACGAAGAGTCATTTTGAATTTTCCCGATAACTTCAATGCCTCTTTCATCCCAGTTATGCATCGAGCATAAGCAGGTTGAGACAATGACGACAAACAAAATTTCTGGAAGATAGACAAACTTTTTCAGGAGATTCGACGGCTTTTTTGACATAACATTTTTGAATGTACGACAAAACATGATCACAATAAAAGCAGTAATACTAATTTTAAACGTTAAAGAATGAAATTGACTATAATGCTGAAACAAGAAACGCATTTTGTCGAAAGGAGAATGTATGTCCATTTTCGTCGGATCTTCAGTGATCTCCTGCAACAAATCAGTCAACCCCAACATTACAATTGCCGAGTTAATGGCCATCACAATACCCACCCCACTGATAAACCCCTTCAACAATGACGCACTCAACACATTGTCCAAGAAACCGAATCTACCCAAGCCGAACCCCAAAAGGCTGGCGCCACTTATAAACGTAATGGCCACCACCAAGTCAAGTGGGTCCAACTTCTCTGAATGCTTTTTCTTATAATGATGCAACAACGGTTCCACGGCCTGTCCTACAATCAACAGGATGGCGGCCTCAGGGCCTACAATCATCTGGGGTACACTTCCAAACACCATATACACCAACGGAGACATCGCAAGCGAATACAACCCGCATATAACAGGTACATGTGCTAAAGACGTCGCATACGAGAGCGACAACGGCAACTGAAAGAACACTAGCGAAAGACCCGCCACCAAGTCCCCCACAAAGAACGATGGACAGTAGTGATGGATCCACGACAAAAATGGTAAGTAGTACGGCAAGATCACCCCCCAACTCAAGTCCTCCCGATTGAGGTTCATTCCCGTCAAGTATTCGCTCCGTGAGCTATGTGTGTCCTCCATTGTCGGAACATGGGCCAAAGGCGACGGTTTCTGTCCATCACTGCAGCAAGAATCCCCTACCGCACTATTGTACACGATCGAGTCCACGTCGTCGTTGCGAAATATGTCAGGCTGTGGCCTCCCCCTCTGTGTTAGTGGCATACTGGCAGCTGCCTGATAGTCGGCGATGTCCGAGTTGGCTCTATCGAGAAGCGGTTTTCGCTCTACGTTGTTCACTCTTCTGTTTGAGATGTGTCTGACACTAGGTGACCGACTGGAAGCTCGTCCCATATTGGGGTCACTGGTGGTTTTGGCTTTCGGTGGTAAAGACGGCGTCCTAGCTGACGAATTATCGGGCCGATGCATGTTATTTCCTTCTACTCATGTAGCTATCTGTCTTATCAACAAGATTACCAACAGGAATCATCTGGATTTTGATTCGATTTTATAACCCCACGTGAAAAACACCCTTACTGTATATAATCTTCGATGGAACTGGGTCTTGCTTGGCTTCCTTGGCCTTCCAAACAGTCGCCAGCGGATATACTGAGCATAAATGGAGGCACACAGCTGTGTCAGTTACTTGAATGGCTCAAAATGAGCGTTGTTCACTGTAGTGTCTGTAGAGCGTCTTGTGTTCTCGTCCAGTTATCTAAAGGAAATAGTCATTTCCTCAACCGAACAGCATTATTTGATTGTATAGTGCCATCCTGAGGCTGCCGTCCGCGGTCCTGGTCCGCTCCAGACCCCTATAGTGTGACGGTAAGTAAGTCCAGCGACAGCTGAACACAGCGGAAGCCAGTCGTAGCGGTCTGGTTCGAGCACACACAAACACCCAGAGCCGTCCCCTGTCCGTCCAAACCCATGATCTAAATACCGTGTCGTAAATGGATCGTCCTCGGCCACCAGTATTGGTATCCCAAACGTAGTACCGACTATTACAACCCCATTCAGCCGTCCATTCTTATATCTCTGGTTAGATGTCCGAAACCGGCGCCATCACGTGAAAGAGTCGAATTTTCATAGTGAACAAAACTGGGACTTAAACATACACTAGTACAGCAGAGATACAATATAGTAAAAGAGGCTAAATCATGTTACGTAATTCAATTAACAGGCGATTCTTTTCCACCACACGGGTATCGTTGGATACTCTTGCCTTCGTTGAGTCGGCCGGGAATAAGATCTCACCAGCTTCGCTCTCGGCCATCACTGCTGCTACTCAAATAGGAAAACCAATTACAGCTTTGTTAGTAGGTACAAACGGTAGTGCCATTGCGTCGGACGTTGCCAAGATCCCTGGGGTATCGAAGATATTGGTGTCAAAGAGCGACAAGTACGACCACTACTTGGCGGAAGAATTGTCACCATTAATCAAGGAAGTGCTAGAATCGTCGTCTGAGTTCACGCATTTCATCACACCAGCGTCCGCTGTTGGAAAGTCCGTTTTGCCACGAGTCGGGGCGTTGATGGACGTGCAACCGGTGTCGGATATTCTCAAGGTTGAATCTGAGAACACATTCGTCAGACCTATTTACGCCGGCAATGCGTTGGCGACGGTCAAGTCGAACGACAAGATTGTTCTTGCGTCGGTGAGAGCATCGGCCTTTGCGCCAGTAAAATTGACCGGTGAGGGGTCCACCACCATCGAGGAATACACCCAGTCGAGCGAGTCGAACAACAGAACCGAGTTTGTGAAGGAAGACTTGGTGACGTCCGAAAGACCAGAGTTGGGCTCAGCAATCAGGGTTGTTTCTGGGGGCCGTGGGTTGAAGAACAAGGAGATGTTCGAGAAGTTGATCGAGCCGTTGGCTTCGAAGTTGAATGCGGCTGTTGGTGCGTCGAGAGTCGCTGTCGACTCTGGCTTCTGTGATAACTCATTACAGGTTGGCCAAACCGGTAAGATCGTGGCCCCCGAATTGTATGTCGCTGTTGGCATCTCGGGCGCCATTCAACATTTAGCCGGTATGAAAGACGCTAAAACTATCGTGGCCATTAACAAAGACCCTGAGGCCCCAATCTTCAATGTTACGGACATTGGTTTAGTCGCTGACATTAATGAAGCAATTCCAGAGTTGACCGAAAAGTTATAGACTTTGAATCTGTCGTTCATTTTCATTTCTAGCTTGAGTCACGATCCCATTTACCATTATATACATCTTATTTACATTACTGTTACTTCCCCAGTAGAGATTCGTCTATGAAGTGGATCACGTGCGCGCTATGTTTTTAATGAACTAAAAATGATATTTGGTCATTTTCAATATATAATAGCTGTGCCTAACTGTTAATGAGATGAGCTCGGTTCCAGGTAAACGAAATCCACTAGATCTCGATAGGGAGCGAGTAACATGCCTCTTGTTGATAAATGCCCAACTTATGAAGAAGGCGATAAATATCTACATGAATGTTTTGACGAACCAGCAGACAATGCAGCAAATTCCACCACAGAATAAACAAACAATTTTGGAGCTGTATCAGAACTGTACTCGGAGAATACACTGCAATCTCTCTGTGTTATCGTATCTTCACGAGAAGTATCACGCAGATCCCAGTCAAACTGCGCCATCTAGTAGGACACAATTCCCGATCATTATGTCTGCACCTCAAGATATGCCAGAATTGGGACAGCTATATAACAAATTACAAGAGT
Source organism: Debaryomyces psychrophilus (assembly GCA_900186205.1). NCBI lineage: Eukaryota > Fungi > Ascomycota > Pichiomycetes > Serinales > Debaryomycetaceae > Debaryomyces > Debaryomyces psychrophilus. Next base: position 165,990 of record FYBW01000018.1, on the reverse strand, counting down.
TATATCCGGAAGCTCTCGAGTTTTTGAAGGTGAAGATTAGTCAGATGCGAAAGCAGACACAGAGCCAACCAGACCCACAACAACCACAACCACAACCCCAACCACAACCCCAACAACAACAACAACCACAACCACAACCACATTCGGGTCCGCAGACCACACAACCGCAATTCCTGATCAGTCCACAAATACCCCAGCAAATGCAGCCCTCGCCGGCCATGGTTAACGGTTCAATGCTTAATAGTGTAGCTAATAATGGCTTTCAAAACATGGGCCGAAAGGACATACCTCAGAATTTTATGCAACAGCCCCAACAACCGCAACAGCTCCAACAACCGCAACAGCTCCAACAACCACAACAGCCTCGTCAACAATCCCAGCAGATAATGCCTACTCATTTCAACCCGCAAAACACTAATGCTAACTTTGGTAATATGAATGTGGGTCAACATCTGCAGCAGCTGCAACCTTCGATGCAAAGCATATCCCCACAACAGATCATACAAGAAATGAATAGCACAAAATCTAATAATAATAACCAAGTCTTGAATGACAACCCAAGTTTGGATTTCTTCTGAGTGTCCACATTATATGTATCCTTCCATTTGTATTGTATTGTAACTTAATAGAAATACACATCTTACGATAATAACTACATTTTTCTCTAATTAGACGTTAACATTAAAGTATTCAAATCTCTATAAATTAAATTGCAATATTGAATATCTAACCCTAGTACGCATTAAATCATTCACCCATAATATCTTGAAATTCCTGGTTGACAATATCAGTATAACCCCCTGATACATTTGAAAAACTACTTCCCGACTGGCCACCATGCGTCCTTGTGCTTTGATCAAGTCCTGGAGTTTGCCCGTTAGATTCCATACTGCTCGAATGACTTGTGCCTTTATTAGCAAATTCATTAGCACTATTAGCGTTGGACGGATTGGTGGTATTTGGCACGTTTAACCAAATTGCATCATTAGTGATTTCATTCCATAGTTGTTGCTCTTCATCCAAATATGTTAAACCTTCAATACCGGCTAAATCTGAATTATTATAAATATCACCTGTACCACTCATACCCGATGGAGCTTGCAAATTAAAGTCGAATGTATCAACTGTGGACGAATTATTCATTGGATTTTGTTGATTAGCAATATTTATTGGAGTCGTATTTGAAAATTGTAGGAAATCCAAGTCTGAATTATTCGATTTTGACTCCACATTCACATCACCTGCTAACTCCAAGTTAGCTTGATTCATATTTGCGGGCACAGATGTAATACCACCAACATCTCTTAATGGTTTTACTGTATCAATGTCATCATCAGTTGCTGTATTAGTTGGCATATTAGTATCTGGCGCATTTTCTTTAAACATATCATCAACGTTATGTTTCACTAATAAATCCTTCATAACACCATTAAAGTCCAAAACACTAATCAATTTCAATAGTTGGGCTCTCCTTAATGCCGCAGGATAGTTTCCTAAATCTTTCATTCTTGTAAATATAATCAACGCATGATCCAAATGAGATTTTGTCGCGTCATGAACACCGAACGATGCATTAAATAAAATTAATGTAGATGCCGAAGTAAATAAGTATTCTCTATCCATCCATCCAAACAATGCAACCATATTTTCCGGTAATAACGCCCATATGGATTTAATTGTACTTATGGATGCTTGAAACGAACTATTCAACAAACTTAGAACATTCTTCGAGTATTTTGTCAAATCGACGTATTTGTTGGGAATATTCTGGAATTGTAATTCTTTTAATTTCTTTGTTGCAAAATGAAACAATAATGGACGAACAGCAAGGTTCATACCTTGAAAGTATTCAGTCATTAAATTAACGACGAGTCTTGAAACATGCATATTATCCTCAGAGAAGTCTACCTTCAAGAAATCAGGTAAAGAGCTCTTCCAGGTTAACAACTTATGGACCAAATCCGAAACAACTGGCAAAATATTAACAGTTGGTTGTTTAGTGTATAATGCTGATAAAATTATAGCATTAATCTGTGTTATTGTTACACAGTTCTTTATGTACTCGTTAGGTGGGAATATGTAATAGCCCCTTACATCTTGGTCATTACATGGAAAATCATCTAGACGCATGTCAAAGTCAGACGGAAGTTCCGTGGAAACACTGGCATCGGCAAAACTAAGTGGGAGGCCCGCCTTCGAAGAAAGCATTCTTTCGTACATATAAACGGTCCACCAAATTCTTCGTCTATGTTCTAACTCAAACCGATTCAACTTTTCCTTATCGGCGTCAACGTGCCACCCCAAAATCAAAGCTGCTCTTAACGCTAAACCAAAGTAGAAGTACGACGACACAGTACAATCTGCAACTTGCAAATAAAATGCATATAATAACATTGCTTCGACACCTCCATCTCTTCTTACATTATCAATGGCCCCAGATGCAAACAAACCAGTAAATAATTCCGAAGCCTGATAAAAAAACTTGGATCCCGGTAATGAGTTTTTCTTCGAAGGATCGCTTTTACCGTTTTCATTTTCGGTTGCCTTGTTTTTAATATTCTTTGGCCGTTTCAATATAGAATGGGCAGTCTGCTCTTTCTGTGCCTTGACGTGCGTATCTGATTCAGTACCCAAGTACATTTCACCGGTTGCAAATATCAACAAAATTTTGCAAAACCATATGGTTTCTAAGATCGTATCTTCCTCTTTCATCTTCTTGGTTTCGTTCTCATTTAACGGATACCCAGTTTCGGATGAAAGATTCCTCTTCATGATCCTTTTATTTTCGGCGGTTTTTCCTGAGTATAGGTTCATCAAATACCTCTTGATTAGCCCTTCGTTGAAAAAATAGAAACACCCGTCATTGTAGTTCACAAACGTATCCACCAATAACATGGCATACGAATATGACGGCAACGTGAAATCTATCGACAATCCCGGGCGGGTGTTAGTCTTTACAAGTGTGATCTTATATGCGTTTCCTTCTTTTTCGAGAATCTCTGTTTGTTTCTTAGTACGATGGCCATTGTCAGAGGCCAGGCTAGCCGTGTCCAAAGTTCTTCCGCCCGGCGAACTATCCATAGGAGTCCCATTGTTCGACTCGTCAAACAACGACGGCGTCGCAAAGGACGGTATCATATTCTGAATCTCGAGCCCAAACAACGTCATCGACGACGACCCAACGTACACCTTCTCGCCCGTTCTCGACTCTATTATTCTGCCATGTTTTTCGAGCATCGGCTGTATCACCTCGTTGTTGTTGAATGAAGAGTATTGCGACGTAGGTAGCGTGTTCTGCGTACTCGGATTATCTAATGCCGCCAATTGCTGCGGAGCAGCCTCCTGGTACATGTTGGTCTGGTACGGTGTCGGGGGCACCGTCGATACGTTCTTGCTGCGTTTGATCTCCTCCTCCTTGAGGTTGTTTCTCAACATGGCATTATCCTTTTTCAAGCGTGCTATGTCGTCGTGCAACTTCGAGAGATACTTCATAGACACCACAATCTTCTTATCTGCCTCCACGTATTCACATTTGGTCTTGGCCAAGAGACACTTCTTGCACGGATCTCCGCCCGGGCATCTAATGTGACGTGTACGGCAACGAATACATGCCAACGACGTCCGTTTGGGCTTGGTTTGTCCTGGCAGTGATGTCTTGTTCAACTCCGAGGCCAATAACTTGTTCTTGGCCGTTACTTCTGTCAATTCTTTGGGCGTGGTCGCTTCTTTCATGTCCTCTGCACCAGAGTCCAGGCTTTGCCCATTCATTACAATCCTTTCTCTAGTATACACCGCCAAACTATTAATATAGACCTATTCTATGAATAACTTCTGCTCAAGAACTAAGAAGATTTAGAAGCCGCCCAAAAAACATTTGATATTAACTCCTGTACATAGCCCATATGTCAATTTTTTTAATAGACTTTGATCGACGAAGAGACCTTGCGTTCATCGGAACGTAATGCCTCCCACGTCTTGAGAATAGATCTTCTGACACCAGGTATAAATAGGGAAATGACAGATCGCTTGACGGTGTAAATTGTAGGACTATAGGAACGTCCGGGACAGTAGAGGACGCAAAACAGCCACAGAAAAGAATTATTAGATGACTCGAGCACCCGTTCCTACACTAAACCATTATAAATAGCAAAACATTCGTATAAAACAACTATGCCTAACATGAACAGAAGATAAACATAACTAAAGAACGTAGAAATAGACCCAAAACAATTTTACCCTTAAATATATATTTAGTTCGAAAGGTTAGCCTTACCTTGGCCGATAACGTTACCAGCTGGGTCGTAGGAGCAGACAATGAATCTGTCGGAGGAAGAGCAGTCCTTGTAGGCACAGCCTAACTTGGTGGTGTCCTTCCAGACGATTTGAGTGAAGTGGTCGAACGACGAGGACGACGAGTAGTCGTAGTCGGTACCTTCTTCATACCAAGCGTTGACGGCCTTATCGGCGGTGTCATAACCGACAGCCAAGTTTTCACCGTACTTACCACCAGAGTGGGACAAACCACCGGAACAGTCGTATTGGTCGGCGTAATCTTGGGCGTACTTGTAGACCTTTTCGTCCCACGATAACGCGTCGACGTTGTGCTTGGACCTCTTGTCGTTGTGGGCCTTCAAGATCGATTCGGCAAAGTCCTTGTCGTCGGCACCATTGACTCCGCTGCCCGAGCTCGACGAGCCAGAAGCCGTGGATGAAGCCGTTTCAGCAGCAGAGCTGGTTTTGGACACCAAGGTGGTTGGGGCCTGCGACTGGGTGGGGCCCTGGCCGTCGCCCAATATGCTTTGTGGGACCTTGACCTCAGCACCAACAGATGGCGACCCGGTGGCAGCAACAACCTCGGTGGATTTTGTGGTGCCAGCCTGGCCTTCACCTCCTCGAATGGTGGTGATGTGGGTCTGAGTGACGTACACCGTTTCAGCAGAAACGACAGACAAGATGGATAAGGCAGTAGCTAATTTTAAGAATTGCATGGTGGTGTAAAGGAGTGCAGTATACTAAGAACGGTAAGCAACTAAGGAATGAATAATGCTAGATAGCGATAAATGAATGGTCTTCCACGGTTTAAATACAACTTCGACTGGTATATCAAGCTGTGAAAAATACTATATTAAAACGAATGAAAAGTTCCAGAAGTACTATAAGAACGCTTTAATAGGAAAAAAGATGTAATATAGAACGAGAAAAAACTGTTCGGAATCCTTACAGGGTTGGATAGGCTGTATTTTATCTAGACCGAAGTCCAATCCCTATTAGTTTACGTTTCTGCAAAATGCGAGTACAGCCATATTGGTTACAGAACCGAACATTCGCGTTCGATTCATCAACAAGTGCCTATTGTTGTTTCAAAATCAAGTGCATCGTTCGTGACTCTTTTGTTGCTCTACGTAATCACCCTTTTGATTTCCACAAGGAGGACAATAAGAGAGGTGGTTAGGCGATGGTTTGTAGATCAGCGTAGGCTCAGTGGTGAAAACTTCGTCGAGCCTGGACCAGCAGACTACGCTCGTCGAGTACGACGACGGGTCTACGACTGCTCGATGGTAGCCGAGTAGACGTACATCGTGGCGACGACCCGGCCATGCCCATAGCTCCATGAGACGAGTCCGCGAGATATGTTTCAAGTCTCGAAATATTCACCACTGAAACAGACCCACTACACGGAACATACATATTTACTAACAGACCACCGCAACCGTCTATTTGCTATTTACCGGATAAAAACGTTTGTTTGCGACCCTGATGCGCTATAATTCGAGAACAATACCACATACGCGTTTCGATAACCGTGGACCTCCCCAGGCACCTTGAATAACACGGGCGTAACGCCTGGTTTACGACAGCACTCTAGCCATGGGCAGCACCATCGGAGACATGAAGCACGGATGTGAGCATGGGTCCTCCGGCGTAAACGGCCAAACACCCAAGATCAATAATCGCCTAGATCGGGATATCTAATTTCATACTCATTTTCTGCATATACAGACCAATTTTTCAAAAAACCTTTACCATTTGTAGCCATCAATTCTAGATCGCCGACGATGCAGAGGTGCCTTTTCGGCCTTGTCATGGCCACATTCAACCGTCTCCTGTCGCGTAGAAACCCTACCTCGCCGTTGTCGTTCGATCTGACAAGCGAGATGATGATTACCTCTTTTTCTCTGCCCTGGAACCCGTCGACCGTAGACACTTCGACACCGTCGACATGGCGCAGCTGGAGGGTCTTCTTGAGCAAGGAGGCCTGTGCGTTGTAGGGAGAGATTACACCGATGGCTGTGGCGGGCACTCCTGCTTCCAACAAGCGGTCGAGGTGCTGCACCACCACTAGGGCCTCCATGTCGTTGTATTTTGAGCCGGTGGACTCGGCAACGGCGTGCGAGTCGTCGTCGCTCGATCTCTCTGGAAAGTCACCGCCCTGTGTGTCGTACCACACGCAGGGGACAGTGGTGTCGTCGGTCGTCTTGACCGACGGCAAGTCCAAGAGCGTCGACGACTGCACCGAGTCGTGGGCCTTGAGGAGGCCGTCGTAGAGCTCGTTCGACGGAAACCGCATGATGGCGTCATTCATGCGATACTGGGTGTCTAGGAGCTTCTTAAACTGGGCCCCGTCATGGTTCCGAACAAGTCGGTCGAAGAGTGTCAACTCCAAGTCGGCCACACGCCCGTCGATGCTCATATTGTGCACTAACGCCTCTAGATTGTCCTTCGACTTAACCGTTGGCGGCAACTGCATGTTGTCACCGGCTATGACTAGACGTTTACACCCAAGATGATTGACCAACGGGATCCAGCACTGCGGTTCGAGCGACTGCGACACCTCGTCGATGATGATGGTGTCGAACAACAGGTGCTCGTGGTCGAAATGTAAAGTTGGCTCCTTGTAGAGTGACGTTAGTTCGTAACTGCCAGCGCCATGTAACGTACTGAGAACGACATTGGCACCCACTAGCAAGTCTTGCACGATTTTTCGTTCTCGGATCCTCAACTCCTTCTTGTATGTCTTCAAGTCCGACCACAACACTCTTCTTTCTGCGTACAGCCGACACTTTTTAATCTTGCTAAGCGTGTCACCAATATCTTTCTCGATGTCTTTCAAGATTTCCTTGTTTTCGTTCGAACCCGTCCCGTAGTTTGTCTTAGATAAAATATCGAGCGAATGCTGCAAATTGCTACCCAAGAGCCTGGCAGGATGTCCTATACGTATCAACTTCTCTGGGTTCCTTCCGACAGGCTTGGTTTTTTTGATCGATCTACGGGTCTTCTTCTTATCTGTATCGGTGTCGTCTTCGCTAAAAATGGGGGAGAGCCTCTCCAAAATAGTATCTACGGATATATTCGAGGGCCCACACACTAGAACTTTCTCATCGTTATTGAACGTCAACTGCCTTATTAACTCAATCAATGTATACGTTTTACCCGTACCAGGTGGTCCATGGATAATCGTTATTGCCGACTCGTTAATTGCAAAATTAATGGCGTCTTTTTGGGAATTATTTAAATCGGGATTGAAAAACTGCCTGTCTTTCAAACTTTTACCAGTACTTTTCTTACTATATTGGGATTCTCCAAGTAAATACTGAATGATATCACTCTTATTGATCAGGGTTAATTCAGCAAGTTTGTTCATCGAGCTCGTCATCCGCTTGTATGTAATTGAGTTACTCAACTTCACAATCCACATTCTAATACTATCGTTCAATGTGTTGTTGTATAAGCTTAATACTTTCTCGTCCGACGTATCCTCCTCTACCGAGACGGTGATTGCCGTGGAGTTTATTCGTATAAGCACAGCATCCAAAGATTCATCCAAAGATTCATCCTGGACTTTATCATCTTTTTCATTACCCTTCTTTTTTCTAGAAGCATTCTCCTGTGCCTTCTTATTATGCACAGTTTCCGAGGTGATGGCATTACTCATTCTATCCAATTTGATAATATCACCTACTCTGAGCGATCCCATCTGTATTTCGGTATCAGTGGACTTCAACGCTGGATCGAGCTCTAATTCTATAAGTGTTTTACCACCGAGACCATTTTTGACATTGGTAACAACCAAGTTAATTATCGCCAACCCCAATTGGTGTAGCTTCTTCGGAGAATAAGACGTTAGATACGAATTTGTCAATAACAAATCAGATTGCAATTCTAAATTGATAGCATTCTTGAATGACTCAACCAATTCACTTTGAATTGAACCATTATTCGACATTGCTCTCTATTCTAGTCGATGTTAGTAATCGCCTGAAACTGAAATGGATGTGTGTACTAACTTTCACGTTGTGAAATTTTCAGCATGTCAAATGCCTAGATACAACGTCCAACTTCCGATCCTACAGATAAACTGCTCATCAATTGATAATGAGGCTTATGACATGATCCGTACGCTATCACTGACATACCTGTTCTATTATAATGATTGATTAAAAAATTCCCAGTTATGAGTTTTCTCGCTGAAATGATACTCACCTACAACGACTTAATCAAATTCTTTCGATTAAACAAGCCTACACAAGTACAGAACAAAACGATAAATAACATTAACTTGGACCATATCCTTGGATCCCCAAGAATAATAACACCAAAACCTAGTCACGAGAGCCCCACCCAAGGTTTACTTAGATATACCAACATATTAACTGTGACAAATGAAAATATTACGACTGCAACCAATAATATCATATGGTCTCCTTTACTTGTCTTTTTTTATACCCTTTAAATCATTGCCTGTTTGTTCCTTTAGGTATTTGTTAGCTTCTTTGGAAACATAATCAACAATCAAATTCTTCTGTTTGAAGTAACCACTCATTTTTAATAAAGAGACTGATGAGTCGTAACAACGTTCACCAAATGCCAAGTAATTACCAAACCATCTACGAACGTCGATTGATGATAAATTGGAGGTATCAAAAACTAATCCAGTGTTACGATGAATACCTGCTAAGATGATCGAGATGAGAACTAAATCAAACGAATAATGTGCTACTTTCCCAAGCTGTTCTTGTTAGTTAAGTGCCTTCTGTATCAGATTACCTCGAATACTTACACTCATGGCTATCCTTTCTATTATATTGGTTTTAAAGTTTTAGAGTCTACAAACAAGAAGATTTGTTCTATTGCAGAAAACTAAATGCGAAAATAGTTTCATTGTTCTATTATACAATTGAATTCTATATACTAAGATTTATGAATTCTTTTAACGTAGTTTGGTAAGTCGTCGCTTGTCCAGTTTCTTATTCTCTTGTGTGAGCCAACACTTACACCGAATCTAATTGAAATTTCATCTATATTCAATTTCAATTGTTCGTTAATCGACTTAGTCTTTTCATCAGCAGAACTCATTTCAGCATTATACTTTTGTTGGAATTGTTCTAAGTTGGTTAAAATGGCATACTTTGTAATCATCATATCTGAACCTTGATCAATCTTCTGTACAACGTATATAAAGGTCAATATTAACGATTTGATGTTGTTGGTAATGAAAGGCGAGTTTAATAGATTCATGATCCACTCGATGACCCCCTTAGCCTTTAATACGTTCAAGTCTGCAACTTGCTTAGTGCCATCAATGAAACTTTGAATTAACCATGCGATTTGTTTGTAGTGAGATTCATCATTCTCAAACTCCAAATCGTTACTAGATGACATAGTTATCAGAGTATACAACGGAATATCGTGCTTCTTTATGGTTGGATTTGACAAGATGTAACGGAACGATCTCTCGTATAGGAAATGTCCGGGATTTGATAAAATCGGAATCAAGTTACCATAGAAGTACCAAATCAATGGCGAGATCTCGTTGCCGGATGCTCTTATGGTATGGAGAATATTAGACAAGTACACCTTATAAAGGTTCCTGTCTTTGAAGTTATCAATGGTTTCAAGAGATTTTAAGACACCGCTTATTAGAGCCTTCGAAATGTTTTGAATTAATTCCGACGAGCTTGATAAGTTCACAATGACAAATTGTAACAAGTTGGAGTCTATCAAGTTCTTTATCTCGAATTTAATCTTCGCGTCTCCGCCCTCTTCATTACTGTCAACTTGGACTAGTTCATTATTATTGATTATCAACATCATAAGGAATTCAGGGTCGTATATGGTCCGTTGGTATTCTTGGTCTATAAGACTTGAGTTAGTTTCATAAAAGGATTCGATTTCATCCCATGCATTATTTAATTCAACTTTATTGGAAAAAAAATCAAACAAACAATTTGGTAATTTGGGAGTCGTGTAGCTCGAGCCACCGTTCTTGATAGAATTTTTAATAAAATTCTTATTCAACGAGATGGCTAAGGTTTTTTTATCTTTCAAAATTAACCTTTCTTCGCCAATTAGCTCAATGTCACTACCGGATGTTTCCTCTGAAAGTTCCCAATTCAGAATCAAGCTAACCCAGGACTTTACTAAGTTAGCTTCAATACTGACAAGAATTGATTTAAGAATTAAGTCTTCCAGTCTAATCGATCCCAAATATAACAATACCAACTTTTCTAATAAAATAAGAGTTGAGTTTTTAGATGGATTCATAAAAAACAAATTAGAAACTACCAAAGCTGATTCAAATCTAGAACGCATATTTGATTTAGATGGTAGGTTGTTCAATACATTAGATTCATTGTTAACAAATATTTGCAATAATCTTTCATATTGAACTGATTTCACATGCTTGACTGACATTATGATACAATTTACAAATTCTAAAACGTTGAAATCTAATACACATTCTTTATGGCTTAGTATTACTTCCAACTGGGTATTAATCACCGCAGTTGGTACTAATTCCCAGATAGAAGACGAAACTGATGGTACTAATCTTATAATATTCTTGATTGCATTCAAAAATTTGATGAAGTTGAAGGATAATTCTGTCGTTTCGGCAAATTTCTTGGTAATATAAAGCATTGATTTATGCAACCACAATTTTACTTCATCATAGAGGTTGGCCGTGGACTTGATGATTTGGTAGACTAAATTTGCAAATTCCGGAATCAAACTCTTTTTGAATCCGTTGTGCTCAACGTATTCGAAAACCTTTTTGATTAATTCTACTTTCAGTTCGCTAGAAATAGAATCGTTGCTCACGCTGACTCCTAGAATATCCAATAAATTACTCCAAGACAATTTAGACTCAAAATTACTTTCATGCAACAATCTCAAAGCAATTTTCGTGACTTTATTCAAAAATTCCAAAAGCCTTGTGTCTTCTAAATCCAAGAAAGATAATGATAAGGAAATCGAGTATCCAATAAAACATAAAAGAAATTCATCCTTAATTAGATCCTCGTTAGTCTTCTCAATTAAGTAATATGTTATTTCATTCTTTTTAATCAAATCTTCAGTATTTATGAAAGATTTTAATAAATAGTAGTTTGATTCATTTCTTAAAATAATATCAATCTGATCAAACAATTCGTTATTCTCAAAAAACACCAAGTTGCTTTCAACCGAAATTCCCAAGATCTTTTTCCTTTCAATTTCAAATTCATTCAGATTATAAAATTCTAAACTGAGCAAGTTATTAAAGTTATGAAAACTCATTGGGATAGATTTTTGCATTGATACTTCATACAATTTGATTGCAAGAAATTTATTCTCCGGCTTGATAATATTGATTAATTTAATAATCTGATCATTTGATAGAACCCAATTGAATTTTCCAACAAATACTTGATTTTCAACACTTATGGATTTCGTTGAACCAAATAAATTGAAAATTAAAGAATTGAACTCATTGTATTTAAGGTATTCGGAATTATTCATATCAAAGCATTCTTGCGGTAATTGTTGGAAGACTTCATTAAGCAAATCCCCAACAAAAATAGCTCTCTCTGGTAATGGAACTGTTAAATCAGCATTCTCACCGAAGATTAAATCCTGCCAAAACTTTCTTGCAAGAACGAATTTTACCACCAACTTATCTTCTGGTACAACAGTGATTAAATAGTTTCCTATCTTAGAAACTAAGTCAATGAGAACATTGTCAATTTTCTTAAGCTTCTTATCATGAACAATTAACTTTAATCTTAAAAACAAACCTGCAAAGTCAAAGTTTGAGATTGGAAATCTCTTAGCTAATATATTAGATTTTGCAATCAAACGCTCGTTTGAAATATTGACAAGTAAGTCCAAAAACGATGAATCATCTTTGATATCTTCGGTTCCTGTAAATTCTATCGCACGTCTAAATTGGTTGGCATTCACAATACCTGCAAATTTTTTGTCACTAGTCAAATATTCCTCAAGTAAAGTATCAATAGCATTTTTCGATTCTCCAATAACAACCAAATACTTCAAAAAGCTGAATAGCCAGTGAACAATATCCTTTAATTCGGTCCGATTAATTGTTGAATCATTAAGGACAAATTTGAATTGTTCAAATAGTACAACAACAAACACACTGATATCATTGTATTTTGTATGGGACAAATCAAGATACTTATAAGGCGATTTAACTGATCTTGAAATAACTTCATCCAACAAATTCCAAACCCTAGGAGATGGAATTGTATTCTTGAACAGGTGGATCAATGATAATATTGGCGAAATGATTAGATCTTTGTTGAAAATTATCGTATTCTCTGATAGTTTATTCAATAACTTATAGAACTTCCAAATAAACGTCTCATCAATATTTCTATTTATCGAAAGCTTAATAAGACAAGTAAAAAATGAGTTCCAATTATTTGATTTATTCCACCATTTTAAATCGTTCTCTTGTTGCTGGTTTAACTGAATAGACAAATAATTATCTAATAGTGTTAGATTGTATCCCGAATTATTCAACAACTCATTGTTATTTATAAATTTATTGATTTCGACATTGACAAATTTATTTAATGATTGAGATGAAGATGGATATATTAATTGGTATTGGTTGGTGATCATTGTTAACGTTATTTTAAGCAATTTCATATCAGTCTTGTCCGGGAATGTCTTATTTATGGTAAGTAAAAGCTGAACGAGGGTATTGAAATCAGGTAAATTATTAAAAACCATTTCAATCAATTCTTGTTTATTAGCACTGTTATTGTTGGTAAAAAAGTTAGTCGACAAAATCTTGTTTAACCTCATCAATGTGAACATGATCAACTGTGACGACAACTGTGTGATCAAATAGTGATTCGACTCGAGACACTTGTTCAATGAATTTTTAGATAATGGTGCTAAACTAATGTTTTCTGACACAATCTTATTACTCAATTTTGCATCTGACGATATGTTAGGAATTGGCAAACAAAGAATTTCTTTGAAAAGTAATGTATGTCCCACCCACCAGGACGAGAGTGATGGATCATGATACCCTCCACCATTTTGTATTATCCAATTCATATATGGTGGCACCAATTCAATGTTTGCCGACAATATGCTCTTGACTAATTGTAATTGAGCATGTGTATCCCATGGCTTTAAACTTGTCAAGATTGTATATATCAATTTATTGTTAATTCTGAATGTTTTGTTATTGATGTTTACTGGAATACCGTTATCAGTTGATAATTGCCAAAGCTTGAAATTTGGATAACTTAAACCATTATTGAAATCGGTAGAAATCTTAGTTAATAAGTCAATGAACTTTTTCGAAAACTCGTCATTATTAATGCTCGCCAATCGATTAAAGATCAATTGAATCTTGAAGATAAAATTCTCGTTCAAAATCTTACATTTAGTTGATTTCTTGAAATTAGCCTCGTTTAAAATTTTCGTATCAATAAACTCAAATATCTTCAACAATACTGGTACAGAATCAATTTCAAACATATGCTTCCAGAAATTGTTCATTATTTTATGGCTGTTAATTAATAAATCTTTTCTGATAAAGCTTGATACTCTTGAGTTCAAATTAATCCAGAATCTAATAAAATTATATCTAATCAACAGGTGAGTATTATCAGGCTTGTCCCTGAACTGGCTGTATTTTTCCGAATCGATCTTTGAAGGAATCAACAATTTAGGCAATGTTGGTAATGTCAAATCAAACTTGTCCAAGAATTCGTTTGTTAATCCGTTATCAAACTCGATTAAGTTACCCAAAATATTCAATATTGAGTTGGCTAGTAACGGCTTTCCACTGTTTAATCCCCTATAAACAAACTTCAAGTCATTATTCAAGATTTGTTGATAAAAATCAATCAATAATGGTTTCAAGTCACTTGCATTATAATCTTGGATCAAATTTGAAACCTTGGATAATTTGATGGATATGTCGTTGAATTGGCTATGGTCGTTAATAGATGCAAAATACGACCAGCTCGTCAACACTTTGCGCAATGATCCAGTTTGGATAAACTTTGTGAGTTCTGTCTTATCATGAGACAAGATGATGGTAGACAATCTTGTCAATACCGAGGAGTCTATATTGACATTCTGGCGGGCAGCGTCCTTTTGGTTGGGTTTGATTTGTGCCATTGTTTAATCGACAATCCTACGTGGTTGATCTGCTATTATGATCGCTGACGTGGCCTTTGACTTGAACTTCGACCAATACGTTTCGAATGGTTTTGAAAAGTTTAGGCATCGTAGATTTAAATTTTATGATATGAAAAATAATGTGACACAAAATTGCGAGGTCGATGAGTTCAAGTGTTCTACTAGAACCTATGGATACAGCATGAACGGCAGAGATTGGGAACGGGTGCCGATGAATAGCAGCGGTATGGTTGGATTTGGGAAACAAAATGACGAAATATAGATATATAGTTGAATGTATTTATTCGTACTTTTGCACAAAACGGACCAAATTGCAAAAAACCAAAATCACTGGTGTACATAAATCTTAATATTCTAATCTACTACAAAGATTTACACAGGCTACCGTACCATGTGCTGGAATTGGCATGCAATGTGGCATGACAACGTTAATATGCCACCTACGAGATTCCAACGTCGCTCTCAAGAATGCGCCGCAACAGCACCGTTCAGGATGCACGGTCCACTGGTTGGTACGTACGGTGAAACCAATGTCCTACTGCTGAGACCTGTTTCATTTGCGTACGCGGCCGTTTCATGCACCAACATTGAGAATTATTTGCACCGGTCGTAAACTAGATGCAGTCCAGTGCCAGACAACTCGGCGATCGTGAAACATACCCCTATACCTTAAGTTGCGAGGCAATAGACAGGTATATCGTGGCGTGGTACTGGTGGAATGTAGTGAATTGGAACGCACACATCGCGGCATCGCTAGTTTACTGGCGTATGGTATGGCATGAAATTATGCGGTGGCTTCCGAGCACGACCGTCCAAGCCCAGTGTCCACTCGTGGGGCAGCGGACACTGGGCTTGGGCAGCTACCACCAAACCAACTACGCTCCCGCCAACCACCCATCACGACCGCCGGAGATGCGATTGTGGGCCGGAGTGTCTCTGGCCACGTCGGATGCTTCTCTGCCCTGTGTTGTTACATCGGTCTATATGCCGAATCCGCCGATTCTACTCTATACTGCTTCTGGTTATTCTACTCTCCTTCTCCTGTACATCCCATACGTACCCACAACCATCATACATTCAGGGCAACGGGCACGGACACATGCTGACTGGCGTGCTCCCAAAGAGGCATCTTATACCAACATCCAGACACCTCTACCTCTTTCTTCCTCTTCCTTTACCTCCCCACTCAACCGACCACCACTTAACCAACGCGCACTATTAATAACCCCATATGTCTATAAATACCTGTGGAGCACTAGTTGCTCAACCCCAACCTTATGTCACTTCGGTGCCCGCTTCCTGCTTGTGGACCCACTGAACCCCTTATTATGAAACTTGATCTGTATATGCTCATTGCTGTTCGCTCGCCATTGTGTTTCCACAAGCTCACGGATATTTTTTAATATACTAGCCCATTTCATGTCGTATGCCACGTATGTATCATCTGCGGAGTTTCCATGGCTTGGTATACATTCGTCCGTCTCTGGGGTTTTTCTACTATCTGATCGTACCTCTCCTACATTCCTCCTACATCTCGTCACTGTCCCCTACATATCCTACACCGGCCCCATACGTCTCACTCCGACAATACTTTCTTTATTGGCTCCTCAAACACAGTGCTCACGCATATGTCGGTATCTTCGTCATACAGTCTTCGTATTGTCCGCTGATCTCTTTACGTAACGAGTGATCGTATTACTGGACATATACTTTACAATTATGATGTAATGTGGTAAACAATACACAAAGTGCGACCAAAAAAAATTGCATGGTTCCCCTCGCCTGGGACATATATATATGGGTGGAAAGTACGTATAGCTGTCCAGCGACCTTAATTGCCAATCATGACATTAATACTGGTATGTACATACGGGCGGCGCCCATGCGATCGAGTTTGAGAGTAGCAGCGAGCGAATTGAGAGATTTGCACGTAGGGTGCATCAAAATGTGGGTGGGGGGGATGCCAATATAGACCTATTACTAACAGACCAGAATCTTAAAAAACTCTTTATAGACAGAAATGAAACAGTAGGAGAGATGAATGCGGCTTCAAACGGGCTGAATAAATCTAGCAATGGTAATGACGACGGTAACAGAGGTGGAACGACGGTCAGGATGACCGTTGGCGAAGACGGGTGCGACGGCGAAAGCATGGGGTATAGCGATTTGCCCCAGGAATACCAGTTGGTACACAAGATCGGCGAGGGCGCGTTTTCGGCGGTGTATAAGGCGGTACACGGGCCCACGGGACGACCAGTAGCCGTCAAGATCATTGACAAGGCGAACTTGTCGGGGAAACAGACTGCCAACATCAACAACGAGATCAACATCATGAAGCGGTTGAACCATCCCAACGTGCTCCGGTTGGTGGACCTGTTCAACAACGAAAAACACTGCTATATTGTGTTGGAGTACTGCGACGGGGGCGAGATATTCAACAAGATCATTGAATACACGTACTTTAACGAAGACTTGTCAAGGTTCATTTTCGCCCAGCTCTTGTCGGCCGTAGGCTATTTGCATACGATAAATGTGGCGCACCGCGACATCAAGCCGGAAAACTTGCTTTTCAACACCATTCCCTACAAGGGGCGGTCGACAGAACAGTTCGAGCAGCATAAGCGGGCGTCGGACGACGACACTAAGGTTGACGAGGGCGAGTATGTTGCGGGCGTCGGCGGCGGTGGTATTGGCATAATCAAGTTAGCGGACTTTGGGTTGGCGAAGCAATTGAGGCCTTCCAACACCATGGGTTCCAACTTACAAACTCCTTGCGGTACAGCTGGCTATACCGCTCCGGAAGTTATTACCTGCAATGGCACGAAAATGAAGAGGTTTCCCGACAAGCAGTCCCAGAGGCACTTCTACTCGAAAGCCGTTGACATCTGGTCGTTGGGGTGCTTTCTCTATACAATATTGTGTGGGTTCCCTCCATTTTTCGATGACGACCATCACCAACTAACCATGAAAATCTTGAAAGGCGACTACGTCTTCTTGAAGCCATGGTGGGACGAGGTCAGTTTGGATGCGAAAGACTTAATCTGCAAGATGTTGACCATCAAACCCGATGACAGAATTACCATCAAGGAAATCTGGAATCATCCTTGGATTAAAGACCATTACAATCAAAACTCTTCTAGTTATTTTGACTCCTATGGAACTGAGCATGTTGAATATTCTGCTGATGCGAATGATCACCTAAGCCCAATGGATAAGAATTCGAATAACGGTCCAAATGGCGTTTGCGCTGCTGACTTGATGTCGCCCAGAGCAGAGGCTATCAAGAAGGTTTTCAACAATAAGGCCATGTCGAACGCGAGAACAAATAACCTCAAGCTGCCTACATCGTCGGTACAGTTTACTATTGACGACCTTCAAGATTTGCTGCTTCATGATAAAAAGACATTGCCCAAAAGTCCTCTTCCTCCAAAAGAAGACTTCAACAAACTCCAATTTAAAGATGTATTTAATGGCAATAAGTCTGTAATTGATGAGCATAACGAATGCGATGAGTTAGAAGATCTAGATGAGGGTAGTGACGAGTTAACCAGTCTTGAAAAGTTTTCTGTCAAGCAACTTGAAAGCCAACGCTCGTCAATCAAGTCAAATTCATCTGATGACGAAAACTCCATTCATGATGAATACAACGAAGACTATCAGACTAGGTCAAGCTCAGTTATTAGTGGCATTAATGGAGATTACAAGTTTACATTGAATTTGAATGACTCGAACTTATTGAGAAGAAGGTCGTCGACAATAAAGTCGAACAAATCGTTGGCACCTGAATGAGTCATGTTGAACGATACTTTGACAGGCCTCAAAAATGGGTTAATCGGGTCGTGAAAACGGCGACAAATGTATCCAATTTCGTTTATCAATGTACAAATGAAAAGTATCACTGCATTATATCATTGTCATTACATTTGTGTCGAATATGTATATATTTTTGTATATTAATTAAGGTTGTGGTTCAATTCTTGTGTATTATCTATTTCATGTGGTTAATAAATATTTATTAGTTTTCTATTTCCATTAAGTTAAAATGCATTTTATTCCCAGTCCCACGTTGAAGGGTAACGCTACGCTTTTGATAAGAGCACCACTTTGATCTACAGTTAAGTTTCGAGTCATCAAATAATATTAACCATATATACAATTAATTTCTTTCGTTTGGTTCAACATTAGCAGATGTTGTTTCTCCTTCTTCTGGGACTAGACAATCATTAGATTCCAACAACTCGCTTAATTCTCCGGATTTTGCCATAGACATGACAATATCACATCCACCAACAAATTCTTTGTTGACATATAACTGAGGAACAGTTGGCCATTCGCTATATTCTTTAATTCCGTCTCTTAATTCAGGATCTTCTAAGACGTTGTAAGCAGCAAATTTTTCTGGGTCCACACCTTGTTGTCCTAACATTTGAATAGTGGCTCTAGAAAACCCACACTGTGGAAATTCTGGTGTTCCCTTCATGAATAAGACAACCTTTGAATTTGCCACTGCCTTGTCAAGAGCATTTTTAATTTCCGTTGAAATAAATCTGCTTTGCAGAATGATCGGCTTTCTAATTATTGGTTGAGCCTGCGATTTGTTATGTTAATAGCTGTATCAAACAAGAGTTAGCCGATATTATATACTTACGAATCTTGTAGTGAATAAGGCCCTTCTAAACATTTTATGTGTATGGTGTTATAGAGTTTTTTGGTTCGTCTAGTTAAATTTTACTTTTATTCGATTACTCATCTGAAGTATATACAGGGCCTAATTGGTTAATAGCATTTGTACGCCAAATACATGATTTTAGTCTTGATCTGGTATATATTAATTATACAATCAACAGTAACAAGCAATATCGGACGTATCGTAACCGCTATAGACCATTTTTGACAAAATAGTTTCATAAATGGTAAAAATATTTAAAGTGATTCTGCTGCATACTCGAGGGCTAATTTTGCAATCTTCCCATACGATCTAACAACGATAGACTTTTATTCAAATTACGATTATTAAGCCGGTACACTCTTGAAATCCAACGGAATGTTACTATCTTATTATAAATATATTAATAATTATTAATGTTTGCTATGTACAAGAAACTCTAGATATAAAACTTAACCCTAATATAAGCGGACCCGATTGCAACCAATCTATATATTATTAAGCACGCAACCAATCCACCAAAGTAGGCGTTTAAGTTAATGTCCAAGTCGTAGTATTGTAAAACGTGTTTTCCAGAGTCCAAAGTACAACTGCCTAAATCACCACAACCAAATTTCTGGTCCTGGAAACCTAATTTTGCACAAATCCCAACAGCATATTTCATTGGATTGATATAATTCCAGGCTTTGAAGAATTCGGGCATATATAAAGACATAGTACCCCCCATGAATATAGCAAGGATAATCACCGATGCCAAGATATTAATTGCCAATCCCAAATGGGTGAAAACACTTGTAACTAATATTCCTAAGGATTCACCGCAATTAATCGAAACAAACCCAGTAAAGAACATACTGAAAAACATTCCCGCAGTTCTGGGGAGTCCCACTCCAAATACTATCAATACAGCAAAAAAAATACAGGGAAGGATCTCGGTTGGTAACTCGTTTAGTAAGTATGATGCACTAAACTCCAATGGACCATATATGCCATCCTTATATTCTTGATAGAAAAGGCTTCTTTCTACTGGATATAACGTGATATTGTTGAAGAAACCTACGTAATACAAATTCAAAACTTCTTGGATCAAACCCAATCTATTGTTCACACCCTCTTCTGAGTTTCTTAAAGGAGCGAAGTACAAAGCATGTACAATCGTCAAAAAAATAGTTTGTCCAGTTCTTGCGAACAAAACATCTTTACATCTCATAGAGTTGATAAATTGACGCTTAGTAATGGTTGGAAACGTAATGAAGAAGGGCAACTTTTTGTGTTGATATTTCTTGACGTCAATTACCTGTTCATTGAAAAATATGGAATTAGAATCTTTTGGCGGATCCCTCGTGTTCCAGTTATTCACTAAATAGTTTACTCTTGCTTGGGTGATTGAATTATCTTCGCCCAAGTTTTGAGAAACTACATCCAAAATGTGATCAGCAATATTTTTGTTATTTGGTAATGGGAAACCAGCTACTGTCAAGTACGCTTTAATAGATTCAGTGCTACCGTTGAAAACAGGCCTACCGCCTCTGGCTAATAATAAGACCGATCCAAATTTGTGGAACATATCTTCATTTGGTTGATGAATTGTCATGATAATAGTTGTTCCATATTCTTCAGCTAGTTCATCCAATAATCCTAAAACAGCAACAGAAGTGGTCGAGTCAAGTCCTGACGTCGGCTCATCCAAGAATAGAATCTTAGGTTTACTTAATAACTGAATAGCAATCGACACTCTTCTTTTTTCCCCCCCAGAAATACCTTTCACTGTAGTAGATCCAATTAATGTCTCTGCACAATCCCTTAATCCCATAGTTCTAATTAACGTATTAATAATTACTGGAATATTGTGATGATCTTTCACAGGGATTCTCAACTTTGCCTGATAAAATAGAGTTTCCCTAACAGTTAAGCTAGAAATCAAGGAGTTGTCTTGTTGTGTAACATACGCGGATATTTTTGATAAGCCCTTAGCAGTGATATTCTGGGAATCATTCAATTTAATGGATCCGCTGGACTTATATGTAGAATCCTTTGATAATCTATTAGAAAGGAAATTCAATAACGTTGTCTTCCCTCCTCCTGAAGGACCCATAATTACATTGACTTTATTAGCCTTAAAATGAGCAGACACGTTATTCAATAATGGGTGTTCACCCGTTCTTTTCTTCAATAGTAAAAACTTTTTTTCGTGAAGAACAACAGATAGGTTAACATCATGAATAAAAATATTTATATCCTCGTTGAACGAAGACACCAACGAGCTTCTATCAGCGCCCTTTTGAGTAGATACTTCCAGTTTCTCCACGGGTGTATCATCATGGTTTGCTTCAACTTCCTCTTCACCACCGATAGTATTCAGTTTGGTTTTCGCTACAGCTATGTCGCGGTTTTTGAAACGAAAAGCAAGTCCTATCAATATGTAGAACCCAACAATCCAACCTAATAAGATACAAATTGGTTCAGTTATCCATCCCTTAGGAAATCCTAAGACTTCCAATTGATAATTACCAGAGTATTCGCGGCATCTACTATCTCCGTCCTCATATGGACAGTCACCCATCCAATCTGTATACTGATTAGCAGTTAATGCTCCAAAACCATACCAAAAGTACGCAAGGTACTTAGTCCACCGAACATACACAGGCATTGTAGATGCATTAACAAAGTAACCACAGGCACTGTTTTGTAGTTGATAGATGATCATAATTACTAAAGATGACAAGGAGAAGTCTGATGTAACTGCAAAGGAAAGAATTGCCGTAGCCATCCCGCAAAATTCTGTCAAAAGAGTGACTGCAAAGTAAATGAAAAAATATGATGCATCCAGACTGCCTCCATCCTTCGATAATCTTAAACCCCACATGAAGTATGTTATCACAGAAAATATTACTGCTATTGGAAAATCCTCTAATAGAAATTTTCCTAACCTTCTGGAAATAATGAAGCCCGGAATACTAACACAATTCTCCTTATACTCTCTGAAGAAACATAACCCATCAGATGCCCATAATCTTTCAATTTCAACAAACATAAAAGCGAATCCAATAACTTCTAACATAACGTAAAGAGTTGATGTAATGGATCTAATACCTGCCAAGTCAGGTTTAGGCTTATAGAACATCCAACCACTAATAATCGCCAAGAAAAGACATACTAAATTCAACGAAAGTAATGTAGCTTTATCACGATATGTCAATAAGAATGTTCTTCTGGTTAAGACTTTTAGCTCTTGTACGAACGATATCCTATCATGCTTACCTTTAGCAAATAATTTAATGTTTGTCTCGAAAAGCTTCTTCGTTTCACTCGATGACAAGACCTGTCCGTCGATTTCATTATTCGAATGGACCTTCCAAGATTCAACCAAGTTGTCAATTCTTTTGGAGGTGATATATTCCATTTCTTTCGATGACGTATCCTTCACAGATAAATCCATAATATATTCTATGAAATTTGAAGAGCGATTTTCAATTTGCTTATCATTTTCGTGACTAATGCGAGAGAAGTAGGTCCCACTATCAATCAAGCTACCGAAATATACAATTCTTCCGCCTCTGGTTAATAAACAAATTTTATCAAACAATAAAGTTATTTCAGGTCTAGGTTGATGAATAGACATGATGATAGTGATTCCGAACTCAGGAGAAGCAAGTTTTCTTAATACTTTTAAAAGTTTCAAAGAACTGCTTGTATCTAAACCGGTGGTTGGTTCATCCAAGAACAATATCGAGGGTTTGCTCAATAATTGAATGGCCAAAGACACTCTTCTTTGTTCTCCACCCGATAGGTTCGTTGTATATGTTGAGAATGACAGGATTATTTCGTCGCGTACAGGCTGTAATTCCAAAGTGGTCAATAAAGAGCTTACTAACTCCTCTTTTTCGTGCTTAGAAGCCGAAGGAGGTAACCTCAAGTCTGCTTGGAATATCAACGTTTCAAACACAGTCAATCCTGGCAAAAATATGTCAGTTTGCAATAAATAAGCATTTTTGACCTTCCTCTTCTGCTTCTCCTTGTCGCCTACCATGTATTCAATAGACCCCGAAAACAAAAGGTCCTTATTCTTGATGTTGGTTCTCTGCGAAAGGGTGTTCAACAATGTAGTTTTACCACTTCCGGAACCACCCATTATGGCCATCAACTCGCCGCTATTCAATTGGAACGACACATCGTCCAATATCTTTTTGGGCTCACGGTCACCATTTGCTGATTCTATATCATTGTTCTTGTCGGCTGTATTTTTCACACCCACCGTCAAATTTTTCACTGCAATACTGACCGTATCGTCTGCATTAATTTGCAAAATATTCGATCCAATCATATCGCACTTGAATATAAGCTAGGATATATCCTTTTCTTTCAGCTAGTTAATTTCAGCTTTCAATGACTTCTTCCTACGCTTTTGAATATCAGAAATACAGCGTCTTTTTAAATAATTTCATCTCTTCAGATAAGTGCGCAAAAAAAGCGGAAGTTCAAACTCTTTCCCTTTTCGTCGTGCGGCTTTTTTGCTTCAAATTATGACTTTGAAAGAGTCATACGAAGTACATGTACCAAGCATATGAGGTACAGTAACCCGATATACCTTATGCTTAAACTCTTAGTATTACTAATTTGTTAAGAGTTTTCTGAATAATATGTGATGGATAAATCTTTAGTATTAGGGACATTGATGCGAAATTTTCGGAATTGATTCTGAACCTGTTCTTCATTAATTATGTGATGCAGTTTGACTAGTAAAACAACACGGGGACAAACAGGTCAATATTTACCCATGGCTGCAATAGAAAGGCAAATTTTGTGCGTATTAGGTAAAAAAAATTATGGTCTTTTCTAAAAGAAGGTTGTACATCAAGTTTGAACTTCAACCATATGAACCTTGGCTATATTCAAAGAAAAGATTAGAAATAGCAGAATCAAAATTTTGTGTCACCAAAGAACCAGAGCGGATAATACTCAGGTATACATTGGATCTACGTAAATCGTCAAGATTCTACAAGCTAAACAAGTCATTGATAAATTTTATATTATAATTCTGATGACAAATAAGTAAGGGAGACGAAATATTAGTTCTGGTCTGGGAGAGTAGATTAATCTGATGACGTAGGCAAATAGTCAACCATTAGTTTTAAGAATAGTGTAAATATGTGATATAATACATGCTAGAAAGCAGTGCCCTACCAGAAAAGTAGTCATCAACTGAATCGCAACAATGTGTGTACAAAGCCAATCCTGTAAATAAATAAATCTATAATAGTGGATCAAAAAGCTTCTGGAAACTGGTATTTTGGAATATTCTCATACCCATGGTAGTTCCGCCCGTGAAATCGTATTTTAGTCTCGCTCGTATGAAATCCTGGTCCACTTTAGAAAACCCATTCTTCCAATGAATTAAAAATGTGTATATGCATATTGAATAGATCGAGCCGACAAATAAATCTAATCTGTAATGATGCTCTAGGTAAAGGGTGGACCACCATTCAAATAGAAGGTATGCAAACGATAAGAACTTGATGACAGATTTCCTTGAATAGTAAGTCACGAACAAGAAAGTCATAACTGCTGTGGTGGAATGAACGGAAGGGATGGCCGCGAACTTGTTGGAGTTGGCATAGTATATTGACTGATAAATGGTGCTAGGAAGACGTGTTCCGGGTTTACTTAAACCATCAGCATAGATCATATCGTAGTCGGGTTCCTTGGTCTCACCATAGTAGTGGATGTATAGGGGAGGTGCGTTCGGGAAAAGTATATGCGTCATAACACTGGCTATATTTTGAAGTCCTAATGCAAGTGCATAGAGCTTCAATGCCCCGGGAGGATGAAACAAATACAACCAGTATGCGGTAATGATGGGTACTATGAAATATAGCACCACGTAGAAAACCCATGCCACGATGAATTTCACAGGATTAGTGGTTTCAGTAAATTGGAAAAGGAAATTAAGTAGAAACCAACTCATTCCAAGTAGAAGCGCAGGTGAAATATGTCCGTGGTTCAAGTTCTTTTGGTCTTTATGTTTATTGAGGCGGTCGATCAACAGGTCGTTTGTGGCGTGGATTCCGCCTTGGATTTTGTTCATGTCCTCCAATTCAAACGTGGCATTTTTATCCTCTATGTCAGGAGTTCGGCTTAGATCCGACGATGGTGAATAGTAAGGAGACGTCTCGGCTTCCCAGAAGTGATGAATGTGCCGCGCGCTGTAGAACTTCAAGTACACCAACCAACTGCCCGATACCAAACAGTAGATAGTCAATATCGATCCCGAGATGGAGGTGAACATATAATTATCTAGTCGTAAGTCCAACTTCACGTAGATGTGTGGTCTGAATGCCTTCGGTATGCGTTTGGATGACTGGGTGATTACCACCCAAAGACAAAGGGAAAAACAATTGAAGCAAAAGTTTCCAGTCAACTGCAATATTGTTCGTCCATTTAGTAACGAAACGTACAGTCGTAGTAGTATCCTATAAATGGGACCCGTAATCGTCCTCGACACCTTCCGTATATTTATTTTCATGAGTATTTGCTTCGCCTTCAATGAAAAAAATTGATGTATAGCAATTGAACACACAGAAAGAGCATATGCAATAGTCTGTGAGTGATATGTTAATATGGATAGCCACTAGATTGGTTTTTCAATCGAGGCTTCAATATGAGGTAAAGAAATGTTGGTACGCTATATCTTTTTCTTCTCGATGAGGCTTTACAAAAAAAATATCGATGTTTTAAACTCGTTGCCTCTTGAATACTGTTATGTACTATATTTCCAAAGTTTCAACCTTCTTGTGCCGTAGTAGGATTCCACTAAACAAGAAACTGATGCCTTTTGGAACTATTCAAAATTTCTTGCTCCATATTAAGGTGAGCATAACAAAAATGTGGAAAAACCCTGTGCTCAAAATTTAACATATATCGGCTAAAAATGATGGCTTCGACCGAGATAATGACATACTAGCCGATGTAAGACATCGCAAGTAGTGTCAGCGTGTTTTAATCATCATATTCTACAAAAGGTCCATTTATATAGAAATGGCGACTGATTTGAGAGAGACTTGATGCAATCAAGACTGCGATAGTGGTAGTCTACGTAGCAATCGACCAATTATTGGAAAACTATTGCCGCTTAGATGTAGAGTGAAAATGCGGAACACGTCTAAGTAACTAGATGAGGGAGTGAGCGGTGCAGTAAGAGGAATGCGATACATGGCTACAGATAGGATCTAGTGAAATTAAACCCTAAGTTGCTACGAACGGAAAGATGAGCAACTGAAACAGACGTATCGGTGTCGGGGAAAAAAGTTCGATAAATAGATGAGTCAGGATGTTGTCGGTACATATAATCCACTGTGCTAAGAGTAGAATATACTGGAGAGAAGGCCGTATAGACTCAAGTTAATGAATGCAAAAAAAAACTTGCTGAGTTTATTCTGTTACGTAAACAAAAAATGCGATGAACCCAGATGGCAATAGGTTGATATATACCGATTATGAGGACAAAAGGATTGGCGAGTGTATGTACGAAGGAATTATACGACATCTACGGGGTACTAACGATTAGTTCATCCAATTGGCGAACCAGAAGTTGGTTGTACCGATGGGCAGGTATGGAGAGGAGCCTGAGGACAACAGCGGAATGCATGTGCAACTTTTGAGCCAGGCATGTCATTTTATCTTTAGCGATAAACAGAGCAAGAAGGAAACATACAGACAGTTGGGTAGTGATGGAGTGGTTTATATCTTTGATTGTGGGCTCGATGGATTTGAATATTTGGGCGATAGGTGTATGACGGACGGTGGTTTCGCAACGATGGACCATCTATTGGAGAAGCTACAACAGATTTTGACAATTGGGTGCAACGGCGACACCACGCATCCATTGCAAGGCAAGACGATTAATACGGTGATCGTGGACAACATTTCCGTGTACTATTGGGATTTGAAGTTGATGAACCACGATGCAAACAACGGCCGGCTCCTAGGGTACGCCAACGAGACGTCTGGCACCGGATACTACACGAAATTGTGGAGGGTTTTACATCAGATCCAGGCCAAGTACAAGTGCAACATCGTCACGTCGTCGTGGAACAACACATATGAGAAAGGGTACAAATACACGGGACCCACCGGCTCCGAGCCCACCACGCTAGACTCCGTCACCTTCCTCCCCCACAAGTATCTCGTGGAGTTCGACTATCTCATACACAAGAGTGAGGCGGACAACGCAATCTACAACAAGCTGGCGGGCCAGTGGACCCGCGTGGCATAGCATAGCAGGCTACAGAGTATATATCTAATTCATGTATTGAAACAATAGCATAACGTATAAAACCGATGTATAAATAGTTGTGGTACAACAAACACAGGTGCGGGCCCTCTTACATAACAGTCAAGTCACCGAACTTTTCCTTGTACGATGGAACTTCCCACTTACCGTTCTTGACCATATAGGTGACCTTTTCGTCCAAGTCTGGTCTGGCCTTGGCCACGTCGTCAACCGTCAATTGGTCGAATGGTCTGGCGCCCTCAATGTCCCTCAACGTATCCTGCAATTGCTTGACCTCGCCCATAACAGACTTTTCCGTCAACTTGGCGTTTTCAACCGCCTTTTGCTCGAACATGTCGATGGTCTTCAACGTCTTGGAAACGTCGTCCGTGACCGGCTTGAACGCACGAACGCTCTTCTCGACCTCGTCGATAACCTTGCTGTTGGTCAAACGCGATCTGTACTGCTCGAAGTCGACGTCCGTCGATTGCTGAGACAAGCTTGTGTGTTCCTTTCTGGCTTCTTCGTTTCTCTTCTTGAACGCAGTCAATGACGATGCGGTGTTTCCGCTCAATCCTAGCGTGGACGTGATCTTGGCCCAGTTGATCTTGGTGGTGGCACTCTTTGCAACTGACGACATTGTTTGATTCTATATTTGCCTTGGGTTAATTGAAAGCGTGTTTGAAGATTAACAGTAGTGGTGTTTTCCGTAACATAGACCGATAGAAGCGGTCGAACCAATGAAAACGAGAGTGAAAAATGGCGGTGCGTGCACGACCCCGATTTTTCAAGGGCCGGCCTGGACCAACCGAGAAGGCCCCAAACCTCCCGAATAAAAGTCAGAAGCTATAATTCAGCTTCAGAATCTTTATTTTTGTTTTTCTGTGATACATGGTTTGAGATCATTATTATGTAACATTTACGGGTAAAAAATTATTGACTTTATACCCTTTTTTTAATGGTACGATTAGAGAAAGTTCAAATATGCACAATACTGTAGAATGTATAAAAACGAACTCTGAACAAGAATTTCAAAGTGATTTTCACGCCAGGTAATGGTAGAGTCTGAAATACATGTAATTGCGGCTTCTAAACTTAGGTTGCATAGTTTTAGACGCCTCCTAATGAATGTACATATTGCTCTTGTAGAGATCTATTTGCATTTATGGCAGATACGGGTGGTTTAGATGCAGACGCTAGATTATTATGTCGGAGATGGTGGTAATTTAACGTTCCACGTTACACTTGGTTTTAGCTTCGTGATTTATTTCTGATTTATTTGAATATTGTAACAGTAAAATGAGAATTTTGTGTTCCTTTACTGCGAAAAGTTACCAGGTTTTGTTTTATTTCTTTATAGTCGTTAATGAAAAACCATATATTTCTAAAATGGTAGATTATTTCTAGTTAACCGAACAGGATATTCAAAACGATTTAGATAACGGAAACCGTAATAATTTTCTTGTAGAAATGTGCGTTATATTAGAAGACAAAATCAGATCAAATAGTTTTAAGCGATCTCTTAATTAATACGCTCCTTGTTCCTTCAGAGATGTCTGTAGCTTAATGTCCATGACTGACTTAGCGGATTAGATGTAGAAGTCCTATAGAATGGCGTCCCGGCGGTAAATGACTCCGGCGCGACATTGTTGGCGGGTGTTGCGACATTCCACAAACGTCCGTGGAAATGGCGCGACATTTGGAAATGATTAGACGTACTGGAAAACGGGCCTGAGGCACCTGCAGCATGATTTACTAACCAGGTCCCAGATTGACGTACGTAGCATACCAGGAGTTATTTAACAAGATGCAGTCACAGATGAAAGGGTTGTCGCAATTCTTCTTGGATTTGCGGAGCAGCAAGGACTTGGAGGAGGAAAACAAACGGATCAATCTCGAGATGAACAACATCCAGCACAAGTTTAGTTCGGCGCAGTCGTTGAACGGATACCAGAGAAAGAAGTACATTTGCAAGCTCATGTACATATACATGTTGGGGTTTACGGACGCGAAGGAATTGGGGATGGGTGAGTCGCTCCGGTTGATGGAGTCGACCAGCTTTTCGGAGAAGCAGGTAGGGTACCTGGCGATGTCGGTGTTTGCCAACCGGGAGGCGACGCAGCTGGTGCGCGAGTATATGGGGGAGTTGATGGAGACGATGCATGGGGTGCTTTTGGGGGACTTACAGTCGAACAACGAGGACGCCAACTGTCTCGCGATCCAGTTCATCGGGTCCAAGTTCAACGTCTTCCACGACGGCGACTTCTTGAGCGACCCTGTGGTGCGCGAGTCCGATGAGATGTCGCGCGAGTGGTTGGAATTGATCGATATCGTGTACTCGTTGAGCTGCTCGCCGATCCAGGGTCCGCTCATCAGAAAGAAGGCGGCGTTGGGACTCTTGTCGCTCCTCAGGTTGTACCCGCAGGTCATAGTCAGCAACAACAACTGGATCCCGCGGTTGTTGACGTTGGTCGACGACAAGGACCTTGGCGTGGTCACATCGTGCATCCCATTGATCAAATTCTTGATTACCATCCGCCCGCAGTTCGCGAAGTCGGTGGTGCCCACCATCGCCAATAGACTCTACGGACTAGTCATAGAAAACACGTGTCCCGGCTTGTATTATTATTACAAATCCCCGGCGCCGTGGTTGATCATAAAGTTGCTTCAAATTGTGGAGCATTTTTTCCTCTTGACTACTGAAGATGCCAATCGCCATCGAGTTCCAATCTTACAAGTTACTGATATCGACGCACAAACATTGACTTATTTGCGACAGGTGGTTTCAAGGTCCATACACAACGCATCGAGACCGATAAAGGGTCTTCCTAACAGAAACTCGCAGAGTGCCATCTTGTTTCAAGCGGTGTCGCTCGCAGTTTTCCTTGACGCGTCACCCGATGCTATCGTGGGCGCCATCAATGCATCCTTACTATTATTGGACGCGAACGAAACTAATACCCGATACTTGGCGTTGGATGCGTTGATCAAATTATCGGCCAGAGCAAGTCCTGATAATAACAACCATTCCGTAACCCAAAGACTCGATCAGCATTTGTTAAAATTGTTCGAACTATTATATGACAAAGACATTTCGGTTAGAAGAAAATCCCTAGATTTACTATACACTATTTGTAATCCACTAACCTACGAGACAATCATCAACAAGTTGCTTCATTATTTTCCATATGCCGACTTCAGCTTGAGATCGGAAATTGCCATTAAAATTGCCGTTCTCGCAGAGAGGTTCGCAACTGACTCCACGTGGTATGTTACTACCATGTTGAAATTGATTTCAATAGGTGGTGGTAATTCCAATGGTGCGAGTTATATCAGCAATGAAGTATGGGAAAGAATTGTGCAAATTATTGTAAATAATGAGAGTTTACAACAGAAGTCATGCAAGCTCATTATTGACTTGTTGCAAAATCCATTAGAGACGAATGGGCATAAAAATTCGCAGCCAGTAATAAACCCGATTCTGGAAAGTCTCATCAAAGTGGCAGCTTTTATTCTAGGGGAGTTTGGGCAAATAGCAGATGAGGACGAAGAAACTGATCATGAGCCAGTTTCAAATCCCGAAGAATATTCACCGTTCACACAATACCAATTATTATATGATGCATACTTCCGAGTGTCATTAGTTGTAAGGGCAATGTTAATATCTACATTCTTCAAATTTTTCGTTAAATTCCCGAAAGAAGACTTTATAGCTGATATTGTGGATCTCTTTGAGGCGGAGACTCAATCGATCGATACTGAAATTCAAACTAGAGCATTTGAATATCTTAAATTGACAACAGATGCTGATAATCGAAAACTTGCGCTCGCAGCTATCCGGCCATTGCCAATTTTTGAAAAGAAAACCAGTGTTTTGATGTCCAGAATCGGAAGTGTCCAGAAAATTGCAAGTACTAGGAATAGATCCACTTCATTTGTTAACGCGCTGAAGATAAGTAATGGTAACGCAGGTACAGTTACCAGCAACAGACTCTCTCTAAATAATAACAGTTCGGATCATCTTGCAAGTAGACAGCTCTACAATCATTACCCATCAACGTCAAGCGTAGTTTTGCCGTCAACTAAAGAGGAGGACGACGACTTATCGGACAACAATAGTACACAAGACTCGAATCCTTTCGGTGATGACGACAATAAGTTTTCAGTTATTTTGTCGCCCAACTGGTACAGCGGATATCACCGTATGTGCCACTACGATGCAGGCATCTTTTATGAAAATCAATTAATCAAAATAGTTTACAGAATCATTAAGCATGGTCCGCAATTGGGGATCCAATTCACTATTATCAACAATTCGGCGAAAACAACTGGGACAGATATCACGAACTTGACGGTGCTCGATATCGAAACTCTGACGAAAGCAGAAGATCCTAATTACATTTTGAATTTGAAGCAATTGCCAAAACTGACGGTGGCAGATAAAACTACCATGCAGATAGACATCAAAATTCGGAATGTGGTGGAAAATAACGAAAGCCCTATTTTGTTGTTGACGTTTATGTGCGGGGGTTCGTTCAACCAGTTGAATTTGAAGTTCCCGGTAATTCTCTTGAAGACGGTGTCGTCTACGGCGATGACGGAGCTAGACGATTACAAGAAAAGGTGGTCACAAATTGGCGAGCTTTTGGGAGCAGAGCAGGGCGAATCAGTCGCGCGAGTCTCAACCACCCACAGGTACAACTCGTCGAACGTTGTGCGATTGATGTCACGTTTGGGCTTTGCCGTTGTCTACAGCTCTCCAGACGACAGTGACCAGGGCATATTAGTGAAGAGTGCCGGAATCCTCCATACGCAGAAATCGAAATACGGGGTTTTGGCCACAACCAAGAGCGTCGATAGCATCGGCCGGCAATTTGAAGTAGTGGTGCGGTGCACCGGCGGCGGTATTCCCGATATTATAACTTCGACGTTGAAGGAAATCATGGAGGGCAAGATCTGATGCCTTTGTTGTTTTGAACAGCGCAATTACATAACATAGTTACATATTGACAAATCGACTACATCTTACAATTAGCATATTTGCCTAGAATATATGAGACAACATTTACCACAATAAACCTCTCCTTCTAACACTTCCTTCTAACACAATCTTGTGCTATATGATTCTTCGCCTACACCTTTTCTTCGTTCTTTTTATTCTGTCGATTCTAATTAACTTCGCAGCATTTTAATGCGCGTTTGTCTAAAAAAGTTAAATTCTTGCGAATCGGAAGCAAAAATATCCATGCCGATGTTCTTGTCCAGACAACGTCACATCTTCCGCAGTATACGCTAGAGTCTGTCTCTTACTTCCTATACACATGCTCGCAGTATTAAGCTTTCGACAAATCTCGATCTCGTACTCCGTTAATTTCCTAATCAGGGTATATCTGCAGCTTCCATGCACTGATGGGGTAATTTCTGAGACGCAAAGTCTCTAAAATCTAGCCAAACTTACACGAGGCCTACCGCTTGTTTACAAGTCTCCACTCAAATATAACATTTTCACAGGACTTTAGTAAGTATCCAGACCGACCGCGGGATGTCTTAGATACCATATGATCTATCAACCGCCATATCCTGCCCTGTGGCCCGGTCGACAAACCCTGCGAACCACTGACCCAGTTTACATGGCGATATTTTCTTCCAAACAATACTAGAGTGCTCATGGTCAACACCAGACGCCAAAACCAACGAATGAATGAGTTCGATCGACAATCATGCTTAGGCTAAGCAGCATATGTTTACCATTTTATTTCCTAAATAGTGCGACTTACCAATTTGAGTATTATTCTCAATTAATTAAATTGCCTAATTAGGATGGTGAATTTTAAAGTGCGTCTTTCTGAAGGTTCTATAACGAGAAAGAAGTTTTGCAGCAGCATTAATGTACTAAACTAGTAAATAATACAACAGTTTGAAGGAAAGAGAATAAAAAATTGGATCAGCGGGCATTGTGGGGATGGGAGGTTATAAAAACCATATTTAATCGAGGTATTTCTCCGGCGGAATGATTAGTCTAGGGAATAATTCAGTGTACGTCGTCCATATTGAATCTTCACGATAGAGATAATTTATATTGCATTAAAATAAAGAATGAAGGTAATTACATTATCGGTAGCATTGGCGGTATTGTCCCGTTCTAATATGGTTACAGCAGCGCCAGCACCTCAAGTATTGACTGTGTGGGAGACAGCGACGGAAGTGATGAACACCGACGGGTCTGTCTACGACCAGGAAGCTACAACAGCCACGGCTGCGGCTGTTCCCACGTCTGCTGCTCCCGCAGCGGCCACCACAGATACTAGCTTGGGATCGGGATCCGAGTCGTTTAGCTTGGATTCCTTGCTCTCCGGTGGCGGTGGAATGATGAAGCAATGGCTTAGCAAGATGTTCGGAAACGGATCTGGGTCGTCGAACGGGAATTCGGGTGCATCGTCCACAGCTTACAGTAGTAGACCTACTGGTGCTTCCAGTGGATCTTCAGGCAGTCCTTTTGGCGGGTTTTTTGATGAGCTTTTGGGAGATTTGGGATCTGGATCAGGATCAGGATCTGATAACACTGTCACCCACACACCATCCACCTTGTCCACCGTTGGTACATCCACCGGTTCTGGTCCCGGTTCAACTAGTACACCCACTTCGAGCTCGTCCTCTGGTATCTACGACGAGATATACGACTCGTCAGACCTTGATAAGAACTTTGCCAGAGATATCTTGGATGCTCACAACAAAGACAGAGTTCAACACCTGGCCAACCCTTTGTCCTGGGATACAGACGCTTATAACTACGCCAAGAAAGTTGCCGAAAATTACGACTGTTCTGGTGTCTTGACCCATACACATGGTGCATTCGGCGAAAACCTCGCATGTGGATACAAAGACGGTCCTTCTGCAGTGAAGGCATGGTACGACGAAAAAGATACCTACAACTATGCTGCTGCCAATGAATACAACCATTTCACTCAGCTTGTTTGGAAAGATACCACAAAGGTTGGTTGTGCTTACAAAGATTGTTCTTCAAATAACTGGGGTTTGTACATCATTTGTTCTTATGACCCTGCTGGTAACGTTATCGGTCAAGAAAAAGCCAATGTTTTACCAAACTAAATGCATGTATTATTAATGTGATAAGGCCCGTATGTCTGGAACCTAAAGAACGATTTTGGTCTATGTTTGATTATATTAATTTTCCTTTGTTATTTATTAAAATATTTGACTGATTCCACAATGAATCGTCAGCGCTGTTCCTGGTTAATTTTCAGTTCTCCATTTCAAAATACCATTATTTAAGTTTATTGCTTGATTCTACATTCGCTTGACTTTTGAGATTTTATACCTATATATTTTTATTAGATACTACTTCTAATACACTTGTAATACACTTCATTAATATTATTTGTTTTAGCATCGAAAAAAAAATTAAATTAAATTCAGTTCAATTTTTCATTTGTTTCGCAAGATTAATGTCAACGCCTTCTGTCTACTACTTCGAGAATGGACTACGTAAAGTAAAGCCGTATTACTTTACTTATAAAACACATGTTAAGTCAAGATGGATAGGTAAGACAGCGTATGAAGTTTTCACGAAAGAGTTGGGCCAAGAACCGGACATAACTAGGAACGAAATTACCAACAAGATAATATTTGTATTGAGCAACCAAGGAATGAAAGGAGGACCAGTCGCGATTAAAGGCTGGGATGAGCTAAAGGAAAGAAAAATTCAATCACACGATCTAATATATAATTCAAAGCATATTCATGAGCCAAGCGTTGCACAAGGTCTTGATTTGGCGAAGAATTCAAATAACTTCCCTAGTCAAGCACTAACTAAACTCAACATAATATTTGAGAACGATGAAGTGTTAGTCGTGGACAAACCCGCAGGTGTTCCAACACACCCGAAGGGTAATTATCGGTATAATTCTATAACCGAAATCGTAAAGCATGATTTAAACCTACAAAATGTCTGGCCTTGTCATAGATTGGATAAGGTAACTTCTGGAGTCTTAATATTAGGAGTAACCCAACAAGGAGGTAAAAAATACCTGAATATAATTAACAACGAAAAAAATAGAATTTCAAAGATGTATATAGCCAGAGTTGTTGGAGAATTCCCTGAAGGTGAGTTTGTTATGAATTGTCCCATATTTTTATTAAATACGTCTG
Source organism: Debaryomyces psychrophilus (assembly GCA_900186205.1). NCBI lineage: Eukaryota > Fungi > Ascomycota > Pichiomycetes > Serinales > Debaryomycetaceae > Debaryomyces > Debaryomyces psychrophilus. The sequence goes on along the minus strand of FYBW01000018.1, from coordinate 130,444 downwards.
GTGGGTATATTATGCCAGCGAACTCTAGAAACATTGCCAAGAGCTCCACAACTATTTTTAGTAAATTGCGTTACAACAAAGACCTAAACCAGAGTGTGGTGTTGTGCAAACCTATAACAGGAAAGACGCATCAAATAAGAATCCATTTGAGGAATATTGGCCATCCTATAGTGAACGACTATGAATACAATCCGCAAAAGGGCAATTCAAGAAAGCAACAAGTAAAATTATTGAGAAATCAAATTGAATCTGAAATGTACGAGAATATTTACCTAAAATATCCATCATTCAAGGAGCGTAGACTTGATGATATTATTCACTGTGACACAGAATTAGATGTAATAGAACTATCAAAGTTTGAAAAACCTGAAATGCGGAACAAAGTAGCTCAATTGATAGAGTTGAGATTGAATATGATTAAAAACATGAAGGAACAACATAATAAAGCCTGTGAAATCTGCGAGCGACCTTTATTCGATTCAGACATTGATTTAGATGAAAGCGGGATTTGGTTACATGCTTACCGTTACGAGTATTCTGTCACTGAACCTGTCATTGAACATATCAATTCTTTTTGTTTCGAAAGCAGCTTTCCATCTTGGTACAATATATAGATCCATATACGACATTATAATAATTTCTTAGAATTATTAATATATGGAAGCTTTGAATAATAACCGGGGACATTTCTGGCACCTATTGTATTATACATATTAACTTCTTTGACGAGTATTTCACCATTTCTGAACGTTTTATTCTGATCCTTTACAATATTCCATAATTTCAGTTTAAAATTCAGACTGGGTCTTAGTAATATATTCACTGCCTGATCGAGATCTGCCATTACTTGTTTCCGATCGTCTTCCGTGGCTGGAACAATTGTGAATCTGAAGAAAAATACTCCTCTTACTTGTTCCAAGTCTTGAGGTATCTTGACATGTTTATGCAATGACAGAAAAAGCGATCGTTTGATGAACTTTCTGTATTTTACTCTACAAACTGCTGTGTCTAATGGACATAATGTTTCCTGGAAAAACCCAAGTTTTTTATATTTCCCTTTATATTCTGTCAATGCATTAGCGAGCAGAGGGTCGTTAAGATTGAACCCTCCACGGTTCGTGAATGTATATGCTATGTTGGATTTTCTCGCCAACGAAACATGATGCAGATCAGGAAAGAACTTCAACGTAAAGAATTTGCTGGACAGTAATGTTGGCATTTTTTTAAGCATTTGCTTCCTATGAACATGCTTGTATACAGCCTGATCTACACCTTTAATGTCTGTTGGCTTTAGAGGCAAGATATCCCGTATATGATTTGGGGGGTATTCTTTTTTATAGCGGTCCTTCAAAAAGTCTTTGTAACTTCTAAACTCTACTTGATATGGTTGTGCTGTTTTTCCTATGAATTTATTTGGTTGAATTTTTTGAGTCAATGAACATACCGGTGATATTGGACTTCTGGGTGCTGATGAATTTGGTAGGAATTTGCCTATCACAGACTCATGGTTGAATCGGCAAATTTCGGTTACATTTCCCCTAATTTTCATACTACTTTTCTGGTTGGTTTGTAAACATTAACTATAATACTTAATTTACATAAAAAGTTTATCATCTTAATACTTACAACGCGCACTTTACGAGTGTTTATGATTATTTATTAAACATTGCACGATGAATTATATAGCATCAGGCAACTTAGGCTGCCACAATGTTACAACTGAGTCAGCAGAAGCGAATGTTAATAATTTCTGATTAAATGCAACAATTTTTGGGATACCCTGGTTTGTAGATAATGTTTGAAATGGACGTAATTTTCTTGGATTATCTAGGTCAGAGACTAAATGACTACTACCGTCTGTATGCCTTAAATGGGTGAGATCAAATGCCAGCACGTTCATTTCTGGTGAACCCACAAGTACAAATTTCCCACAGGGCGAAAACGAACTAGACCCCGAGTAGGGATATTTACTCGTCATCCAATCGTCGTTATACTCTGTGTGTGCCACGTCAGGTCCCATTTGTAATGTAGTCAACAACTGTCCCAGGAAAGCATCAAGAACATAATGCTCATACGAGTCTGTTGACACCAACAAGAGTTTCCCGTTATTGGAAAACTCTAGTTTGTTCCATGATTGTCCTGCAAGTATCGGTATTTGGACCTCTAGGAACGGCTTCTTATCAAATTTCCCCATGCTATAGAATGCAACTGTGCCGTCGCTGCTTCTAGTACACGGATTAGGATACTTTCCCACACAAAATATGACTCCCTTGGGGTCAAATGCAACAACCGTCGGCTGCCCCATATCCAAGTTCCCAACAGGCGATGTTGATCGCAAATCCCACAATTTCACGGACCGATCCAAACTTGAACTCAAAAAGAGGTCCATCACTGGGTGTACCTCTATCGATGTCACTTGATCCTTGTGGCCTTTGAAGTAACGCAAGTATTGGTTATTCGACAACGAAAGATACCTAATGGCATTATCAATGCTCTTGTCTGCTGCTGGGGTTGATGCGTACAAACAATTCAATTCCAAATGGGTAAATCTCGCCAAATGTGCTCCGTACTTCTGTGATTGAATGTCGTTATGATGAACTCCCTTGTGAACATCGTATAATTGGATAGATTTGTCAATTCCTGCTGAAATAAGGTATTGGCCAGAATCATCAAAATCTAATGATGTTATGCTCGCACCTTTATGATAACTGAACGTCTTTACCGGCTCAAAAGACTTTACAACTTTGTCAGTGATGATTAAACTAGAAGAAGATTTGTGTCCATTGCCCAAACTAGTCATTTTAATACATTACTTAGACCATTGGCAGTATCTTGAAAGGTGTATATCTTTTGTAGGACTCTATACAAAGCAGCGAAATGACACAAAACCTCATATTAACGAGCTAATTTGCGCCGGCTGAGCCTGTGAAATTCACTACTATGATGATAAGGTTATAATTGTGTATTAATTGTGTGATTATAGCTCAATTGGTATAGATATAAGACGACATAATGACAGAACATAAAGCACCCTTTAAAGTAAAAGCGATATTTGAGTATAAATCAGATTTCGAAGATGATTTATCGTTTCCTGTGGGGCAAATGATTACGGTCACACAGGTGGAAGATGAAGAATGGTACACGGGTACATACAATGGCAAGAGTGGGATGTTTCCCAAGAATTTTGTTGAGGCCGAAGAGGATATGGAAATGACTCCGAAGGCTGAAGGCAGCGATATGGCTGGTTTTGGATCGTCGGAGGCGAAGGAAGCGAATGTGAAGGAGCAACCTGTTGCAGATTCGACTAGTGGGCATGATGAAGCACAGGCGTCTACAGTCATGGCAAAACTGTCAGATGTCAAGAACGAGGGGGGTAAGCAAGATGAGACGACAGCAAAGAGTCCACCAAAACCATCAATGCCCGGTGTATTCCCCAACCAGAAGATCAACGATCCATATAGCATCAAAAAGCAATTTTTGGCATCAGGAAAATCTTCGTATGTTCCCATAGTGAAGCCTAGAGACGATTCCAACGTAATCGGACATGCTCGCCATGATATTGTGAACGAAAATGAAATTGTTAAGGGGACCAACGACACCGAAGAAACCGCTACACAAGAGGAGGAGCCTAAGGTCAGCTTAAAGGAGCGTATAGCTCTATTGCAAAAACATCAGCAAGAAGAAGCTGAACGAGAAGCAGAGGCATTAAAGAAGCAAGAGGAGAGAAAGCACAAGGCAGCCGAAGAGAAAGAAAGATTGAAACAGAAAAAAGAAGCAGATGTATTAGCGTCAGCGAAAACCCCAGAAATTCTGCCGCAAAATATTTCTGAAGGTCATAGAAAATCTATTGACAGTGTTTCCACTGGGAATAGAAGAAAATCCGTTGATAGCGTAGCTACTGGGGACAACAGAAGGTCCATCGACAGTGTTGCCACAGGAGGATCCCAATATGTCGAAGAAGACATTCCGGAAGGAGGAAACGACTTTGTTTCTTCTGGTAATCGTGCAAATAATGATGATGATTCAGAAGAAGGAGGAAGAACAGAAGTTCCGAGAGAAGAAGATGCGGACGAGAAGGATGCTGATGAAGAAGAAGAATCTGATAATGAAGAATTACGTAGAAAAAAACTTGTTGAACGTATGGCCAAAATATCCGGTGGTAGAAATATGTTTGGAATGATGGGAATGGCCGCTCCGTTTGGACAACCAGCAGCAACATCTAAAAAGACGAATGAATCACTGAATCATGAAGCTAAAGATGTCGATCTCGGAGAAGAACGAAGGCTGACGAATAAAAAGTCGTCAGAAGATGGTACTCTGGACCCGAAAGCTGCTCCTGTTATGCTGTTTGCTAACCCGGAATCTTTACCTAAGAATTTAGTCAGTGGTTCTGAAGTCTATAAGCGTAAATCTATGACGTCTCAAGAAGACCAATTTGATGATGCTACAGATAAGATTCATCCTCTGTCAAAGCCACATATTCCTGATTCCTCGTCTATGTTAGAGGAGGATGACTGCACTGAATCTGATAGTAAATTTCCAGAAACTGGACATGCTCAGTTACATCCGGAGACAATCAATGCAATGCCGCCACCAATACCAAATGTACTGCCGTTAGATAATGGAATTGACGATACTTGGGATACAGATAAAAATAACGCTCCTCCAGGAAAAGATATAAGGTTGTCTAGATCAAGTTTAGAAGCAGAACCTACAGGGTATGAAGCTGATGAAGATTTATCAGATAAACCGAAATTACTGCCTGACCAATCACCCTCTGTAAGAAGAAATCATACAGGAGGAAGCTATACTGACGAGCCATCAGTTCCGATACACGCACCACCGCCTCCGATTCCAACGTCTACTCCCTTAGAGAGAGGAGATCCATTACTATTAAGTACATCATCTCGTCCTTCAGGGAAAGAAGGGGAATCTCCACTTCCACGTGGACACCTATCTGAAACGAGCGCACCACCACCAATCCCATCTGTTCATGAACGAAGCGTGCCACCAATCCCAACATCAACTTCAATGGAAAGAGGTGCCCGACCACCAATCCCTTCTTCGCCTCAGAAAGTACCAGCACCACGTAATGATAAATATTCGGGTGCGTCAATTCACGAAAGCAAGGAATGTGACGATATGAATGCGCCAGCAGGCGAACAATTCAATGTTGAAGATTACAATTATGACGACGATGATGAAAATAATTTTTCCTTCAATCTGAAGCCTCTTAACAGATCCTCTACAATGCCGGATATTCCACTGCCTATTCCAAATACTCATCCAAACTTCAATCCTCCACCGGTCCCACCTATTGATACAGATCGCGTTCCACACCGTGCGGCTACAGATATAGGGGACGCAACTCTTGTATCCCCAGCGTCGTTGACGAAGACACCAACTAATTCATCGTTTGTACCATCTCATAAACGTCAGTCGAGCGATTTATCCAATGCTGGCTTAAACAGAACGAGGTCCACCAAATCGCATCAAGAACAAACACAAGCAGAGGCTGTATGCAACGAATTGGAATTCGAAATTGGAAATATCAATGGTAATTCAAATTGGTGGTTAAAGGGAAATTTACCAGAATCATTGGAGGCTAAGATTGGAAGCGAGCTAATGTACGAAATTGATTCTAATTCAATAACCAAGAGAGGGAATAGGGTAATCAATTACCGTGACTACTATATTTTGTTCAACGATCTTACCCAATTAGTTTTTGAACTAGAATACGAAAGCGAAGATCCTAGATCTACAATTAAGTTGATTAATCACTTCACGAAGCCCATTCCAATCATCAGAAAAGATTTATTGGATAAATCATACAGGGAATTTGGTAATAAGATTATATCCATCACCAACTCGTTAGTTGGGGCTAGACCACAAGAAAATATAGTACGTCAGGTTTTCAACTCTCTTGCGAAACATGATGCTAATGTATTAACACCAATCGGAAATAAGACTTATGGTGTAACAATATACAAAAATAACAGTAATCATAATATCGCAAGAATTGATGAGATAAGACCGGGTGATATTTTATGTATCAAACAAGGGAAATTTAGTGTTCATAAAGGATTGACAGGCAACAAGTCAATTACGGTTGGCGAAGGGGATATTTTCTCCGCCATTATTACCGACTATGACTTTAAGAAGGATAAATTTAAGGTCATTGAACTGGATAACGCAGGCCATATTAGAAAAGAAACTTATAAGATGAGTGAAATGAAGAGTGGTAGGGTCAGAGTTTTTAGAGTCGTTGGAAGAAATTATATCGAATGGTAACACAGGGGTGATCATATAATTACATAAAAAAACATAAATATACGTTGTTGAAAGTTGACTGTAAAAAATGTATTAAGCTATATAGTTATGACGACAACACTTATGATTTTTAGACCAAAAAAAGCAAACACTAATTCTAATGATTTCAAAGTCAGAAAATGATTAACATCACTAACCACAGAGAACAAACAAATATAACTATTCTGGAAACACAAACAAGATATAGCCACCAATTATTCTACCACTAAAAACATACTTTTAAAATCAGAGATCAGAAAGACAATTACTTCGAACGTTGAACTGAGTCACCACAGGACTCATTCACAAAAGGAAAATTCATATGGGCACATGGACAAATAAAACAGGAAACGGAGACGCGACTCATTCAGGTCATTTCAAAAACAACCTTCATGAACTGCTCTATACCCACTCATGGGTCATAGACAAAATCAAAACTCAAAATACCCACTCAGCGGTCAAAGAATACTATGCCCGCCTCGGGGCCATAGACAAATCAACAATCAAAATACCCACGCAGGGACCAAAATTAATCAATACACATGATTTACTGGTTACTCGCCGCCTTAAACATAGACACTCTCGAACATACTCAAAATCGCTTACTCTGGAAATCACCTACTGGAATTCGCTACTCCGCAATTCGTAGCATTTAAATACCTGATCATTTTCATACCTTCACTGGACATATTACGAACCTACCACAATACAATGGATCAACAAATCCCTATTAACTATAGGAACAATGTGTCATTAAAATCATCGTGGCTAAGAATATCATTAGAACCCTCCATGTTTCGTCTTTCTCTGGACTAAAAATGCTAAATGTTAGTCTTAACTTACCTCCTAATACCGAACAGGTGACAATTGATCACCGTTTCATTCATGCTTGTGTTATAGAACTAGCATAACCATCAGAAAAGTGTTTTGAAATTAAGGTCGTTTTTATATCACAATTTTATATTACACAAAACCGTATGGTATGACCAAACCCCAATCAAAGCCCACTCCGAGCTTTATCTTTATCTACCACGTTTAAACGCGTTTCAGAGTACATTTAGCCTGTGTCACTGACATAACATCCATACTATTTTGCTCCGAATACCACATCCTGAGATTGGTTGATGCTATCTCTTATCGCGACTTCTGGGGAAATCGTGAGTGAAAAATGTAGAAACCAGAAGACGTAAGTACGATCTACAAACAATGTATCTGTTAGAGTGATGTAGTTTAAACACGACATGATGGTTAATGGATGCGATCTGCAATCAGGATCGTTCTACGTTTATGTCATATGCTCTTAGAGCTAGTGTCTATTGTTTATTGTTCGGTGGAATCGAATAGTAGTGTCTGACCGTATTTCACCATAGCAAGCTAAGGCTTTGACCGACCATCAACGGGAAGAACAGTGGGAACGCGTAAAAAGTAGAGCTGTACTAGATTACTCAATTGGCATATCGAAATCAGACGAGATGAGTAAACAGAAACCTATACATCAGTTGAACCCAGACTTTGCTATATCGGTTCTGTCAGAAGTGGAAAATGCACGTACTGGAGCCACCAAGGCTGGCTCGGAGGCCGATGTTGAAAAATTGATCAATGGCTTGAGTACCAGTGGCTTCTACACACAAGTGAGATCTAGTGGTATCAGCCAGTCGAATTTGTTGGTTTTCGTGAAATTGGCTTCGTACAAATATGCGGAAGAGATTGAGAAAGACTTAATCAAGAATTACGAGTACGGAGTCACGGCAAAGAACGATACTGCGGCCGACAGATTGAGGATTATTGCGTATCTCTTGACGTCTCCTCAGTCCGTGGGAGGCGTTGGAATCACTGTCGGAAGAGGTGAGTGGAGCTTTGTGCAAGGCATCACTCCGATCACGAAATCGTTGAATGAGTCCACATTTGCCGAAGACTTCCAAAGCCACGTCACCAACAGTGACACTAGCACTTCCTCAATCAAGGAAACCTACGGGGTCCAGATTGCGTTGTATTTCGAGTTTTTGAAATTTTACACCATCTGGTTGGGATACTTGTCGGTATTTGGCCTTGTGTCGTACTTTAAGTCCAAGACATCGTTCCTGTTGACGTACACCTTCATTAATTTAATCTGGGGTTGTTTGTTTATTACATTCTGGAATAGAAGACAACAATACTTGGTAAACTTCTGGGGGGTACAAAACTCACACTACATCGAGGAACACAACTCTGAATTGGCAAACATCAATGAAAAATTCGAGGAGAAATCCTCGTATGAAAAGAAGGGTAATACCTCGGGATTTAGATTCATCAAGCAACTTGCATTCACCCCGATTGCCTTAGTATTTGTGGTTGTTTTAGTTGGCTATCAATTGGGATGTTTTGTATTCGAGATCTTCTTGTCGGAAATTTACGATGGTCCTGGTAAGGCATTTTTAACTTTGTTGCCTACAGTTTTGATTTCTGTTTTCGTTCCTATCTTGACTATCGGCTATGGCTTGGTTACCGACCATGTATTGGCATGGGAAAATCATGACAATGTATACAGTCATGATAATTCTATCATCGTTAAGCAATTCGTTTTGAATTTTTTAACCAGTTATGGTCCATTGATTATTACTTCTTTTGTATACTTACCTTTTGCTCATTTGGTTCAACCACATATTGGAGATATCCAATATTCGATTTCCAAGAATTTGAATCACGACAGATTCTATCATAAATATTTAACGAATTTGAAGAGATCAGAAGATTTTAAAATGAACCAACAAAGATTGAATGTTCAATTCTTCTATTACATTGTGACAAATCAAGTTATTCAGACTTTGTTGAAATACGTATTACCAATCGTTTTACAAAAAGGTATTAAATTCGCTAAGAGAAGCATTCAAGGTGAGCCTGACTATAAGGTTGATGATAAGGAAATTGAAAAGTCGTGGTTAGACAGCGTGCGTACTGCTGCGCAATTGCCAGAATACAATGTCAATAATGATTTCAGAGGATTGACTTTACAATATGGTTATTTAATTATTTTTGGCCCAGTTTGGTCGTTGGCTCCTATCATTTCCATTATTTTCAATATCATAACATTTAAATTGGATATCTTAAAATTATCGAACGGTAAATATTTCAAGCCACCAATTCCTCATAGAGTTGATTCTATCCACCCATGGAATCATGCCTTATTTGCGTTAACCTGGATTGGATCAATGATCTCTCCGGTTATCACGGCATTTTATCACCACGGGACTCAACCCCCAAAGACTTCAGGTCAATTCTCCATGAACAAGGCTAGTGTCAATATTTCGGGAACAACTTTAATATTTTTGGTGCTCCTCAGTGAACATTTGTTTTTTGTTTTCTGGGTGGTTTTATTGAAAATATCTAAACTTTTTAGGAGTGACGTTGAAAGAAAGAATGACTTTGGTGCTAACGATCTTAAAATCAGACATGATTACTACTCAAGTAAGGTCGAGTCAAGCGCGGCTCCAGGAGATGATGGTGAATGGTCTGAATTTAACCTGGAACATGCATTGAGAGAGGCAAAGGCTATTCCAATTGCTAATGTCAAAGTTGCTAGAACTGAAGATCTTTATGAAAAGCCTACAGGAAGTGGCTTATGTGACATTCCTTCTAGTAAGTCTCAAACTCAACAAAGAATGATAGAAGGACTTCCTGATTCTTCGAATAATTATCTGACGTCTTATCAAAAGCAAAATAATGATCTGTTTGCTTCCGGCTCAAGAGGAACTTCTGATAAAATTGCAAATTCAGCAGCTTCGGGCGCTGCTATTGTTGACACTTCGGCAGGATCTAATAAGGGTATTTTGAGTTTGCAGTCTACAGATAATGCTAAGGAGCGCCTAATTGCCGATAAGAGGAGATTGTTAGAAGAAAAGGAAAGAATCCTGAAAGAAAAAGGTGCTCACGCAACAAAACTCACCGGGGATGAGAGAAAGATATTAGAAGCTGTGAAGGATAAATCCGACTCAATAATTGAGTCGAAAGATGCGGACGGTAACAAAGCGTTGTCCACTATGGATAACAATAATCATTTTGATCCTTCGGAAGCTGACGACAAAACGAACTTGGATTCGAAAGATGCTAAAATCTCCGATAATGTAAATAGTACATCACAACGTGGAAACACCCAAGTTAGTAATCCTCAAACAGGTAATAATCAAGTAGTTGCCAATAGTAGTAATATCCAGGCTGGTGGTACACAAGACAAGGATGCTGATTTAGCGAATTGTGAGGCTGATATTAGTCAAACCGACACGGCAAATGCTGACACAACATTTGAATCAACAACTACCAATCCAAACAGTTTTGTGAATAACGCCAAGAATACGGCAAAGAATGCTTCAGAAAAGGTTGATGAAAATATTACGAACGGCAGTGTTACTAGAAAGAAGACTTCGCTTAAAAAGTTATTGAGAAAAAAGAAATAGATGGATAAGACTAATTTATGCTTGATTTTACGTGCTACTTTATTCAGTTATGTCATAACTTGTTTATTATTTTTATTTTATTCAGTTATGTTGCTCATGTGTCAATTTAGTGTTATGTTTAGTTTTATATTCTAAATGCAAAATATTGTGTTATGATTATTCATATGTATGGTTAGTATTAAGATTTAGGTGGTCTAGCACCAAATATGGAACTGCCAACTCTAACGCTCGAACTCCCTTGCTTTATTGCCTCTACAAAGTCATTGCTCATACCCATACTTAGTTCCAAAGCAAGGTTGTACTTGGAATCGAGGTCTTGCTTCAATTTTAAGAGCTTTTTAAAATCTGCGTTCTCGTCATCAGAGATCGACTCCGAGAATGAACCAATTGTCATTAAACCTTGGAGTTTCAAAAGTGTAGATTGATTAGAATCCAAAAGAAACTCAACTGTTTGCTTTAGTTCATCAAGTGTTTCCAAAGAATAGCCCGATTTTTGATCTTCCCCAGATGTGTTCACTTGAAGATAAATGTTAATGCTCTTTCCACCAGTATTTTTTCTACAGGATTCCAATTTTTTACACTTCTTTAGCGAATCAATTGTTTCTACCGCATATAAGTTTTCAATACCCTTACTCAAGTCTTTACATTTACCAGTCTGCATCCCACCAATAAAATGCCATTTTATGTCTTTAGGCAATTCTTGCGATTTCCCGATCAATTCTTGGACATAGTTTTCACCAAAATGACGTATACCGTGATTATACAATGCCATTATATCACTCGATGGCTTTAACTTAGACACAGCCACTAAACGAACGGGTTCATTCAGATGTTTAGATGAAATGTTATTAACTTGCTCTAAAATTTTATCGTAAGCATTGCAGATTTCATCTTGTCTAATTGCGGTTGCTTGGGGGTATGTGGACATCTTCAAACTCGGTGTTCTTATTATGGTGGATGGTACGCTTAACCCAAAGGATCTTAACATATACAATTCAATTTAGTACGCTACACGGTAGATATCACAGATATTAGAATGAAGTCGAATATATGAAGTATTCGTTTGGTAGGAGCACGAAAATCAGCATTGTTTGTTGATCTTTTTTATGGCTGCAATTGCCTCCTGAAGTTGTGTTCACCGACGATGCTGAACTCTCAAGAGAGTATACGTCAATATGATCACTTCCTTTTGAAAACATTTACGGTAACTATTACATTTAGGAGCTCTCATAATTATTCTTAATTATGTCTGGGCGTAATTCTGGTTTTATATTACCATTGTAGAGCCGAAAATTGTCAATTAATATCTGTATATATCGTTGATTGTAAATAAGGAAGAGGGTTGTAAGCGTTTATACCTAAGGAATACTTTAGAAACCAATAGTGGTTCAATATGGACGGTTTATTTGAAGAATAATTTTCGTGTTTGAACCGATGAGTGAACACATTCATTGATTCAAAGAGCTCTTAGATGTGTATACGAAGCAACATTCTTTAGAAAACGAGAAAAATTAACCTAGAATGACTGATTTCGTATATCAAGGTTCAGACTTTGAAGAAAAGGTTAAGAACCAAGTTGAATTTTATTTCTCTGACAGTAACTTGCAAACTGATAAATTTTTATGGCGTATTTACGAGGCCAACGATGGATGGGTTGAGTTGAAGACTATCTTAACCTTTGGGCGTATGAGACAATATCGTCCAGAAGAGAAGGTTATTGCAGCTTTGAAAACGTCTGACAAATTGGTGCTTTCTCCAAAAGAAGACATGATTAGAAGGAAAGACCCATTGAGAGAATTTAATGAGTTGAAGAATATTAGAAAGAGAAACTCGGTCCATATTGAAGGATTTCCAAATGAAACTACCCAAGAGGATTTAGAAGAATTTTTCAGTACAAAAATAATCCCTAACTTACCAAAAGATAAATTTATTTGTTCTATTCGTCGAATCAAGACCAGATCCACCAAAGAATTCTTCGGTGTGGTTGACATAGAATTCAAGACCCAGGAGGACGCTGATTACTTTTTGAAAGAAATTGAAGTTAGTTACCCTCAGGGAATCGTTAGCAAGGATACAAACGATGTAGGTGAAAAGTCCGTTTTGAGAAAGATGTCACTTTTAACTTTCCAAGAAATGAGAGAAAGTAGTAAAAGATTTGGTGTCAACGAGGTCACTAAGAGACGTAACAGTTTTAACGACTCAAGAGGCAATAAAAAATTTGCGAAGGGTTTCAAGGGCAAGAAGAATAACAGATGTCCATCTAAGGGACAAGAAGATTCTAAGCCTGATGAGTCATTCGATGAAGGTTCAGCAAACATTTCCAAAGTAGTTGAAGAACTTTCCAATGATTCCGAAAATGTCGATTCTGCCTCATCTAAGGGTGCAAATGATGAAGATAATAAATCTGAAAACTCAGACGAGAAGAAACCTGAGAACTCTGAAGATAAGAAAGACGAGGCTGAAATTTAATGGTTTCAACGCTAAAACTTCAATAATGATGTTGAATTTTACTACAATTTTATTACAATTTTTCCTTGTATAGTCTATTACTAGTTATATTTTAGATACGTTATCTATGTATTTATTATAGAAACTGTCGCTTAGTGTATGTAACTTATGAGTATTGTACATATACGCGCAGAATACAAAAATACATAACGCGTCCACATATTAACTATTATTTCAAAGATAACTTCTATTTTCAGAAGCGATAGACAATATTAAGAGTATGACTGTTGACTTGAGCGTAAGAAAAGAGTTGACAGGGGCATTTGATCCTACAGAAGACTTGAAAGACGATGTAATTGAAAAATTGTCCACGCTAATGCAAATCTTCAATTTAACTACAGAAGACTTATTTGTTCATTGGGAATCATTTAATGTGACCAAAGTCCAACACGATTTAGATTTAACACTTCCAAATCTCGATTCGTTTCAGGATTATTTACAAAATACATTGACGAATGCTTCAAACAAAGCGACACCATTGATCAGAAAGGTTAAGGATTTACAATCAAGTTCCATGAAAAGAAAACCCATAATAAGATCTAATGCAGACATTAATAACTCAAGTCCAACTAATGGCGTACCTAGTACTCCAAGCTTGAAGAAAAGAAAAGTGTTGGAAGAAACGTCCGTATTTAAGACCCCACAACTTAAAATGGAATCGTCCCCAATGAATTATGCTACCGCAAATAACACATTCCAATCGCCGATTCCGGAGGTAAATGATAACTTGCAGAGTTCTCCCACACCATTATCCAATAAGCTGGTGAATAAAGAGGAATCAAATACAGGGATTGAGACATTAAATCCAGATATCGAGGAATTACCAGGGTATGCACAGCTTGATCAAGATATGCCAACAGAAATAAAACCATATAGATTAGCCTCTAATTTTGACCCCTCTAAGTTCAAGTACCGTACGATGTCTATGAAATTATTAGAGAGTGCTGACGTCTTGGATGATCAAATTGATTCTATGACACAGTTGTTCCAAGAAAACCAAGAGAATAATGATTTGCAATTTGGGAATCCATGCTTATGTTCTCAATTTGACATTCTATGTTGTGGTAGAATTGTCCCAGACTCACCATTGTACGACAAGTCGGGAAACCAAACATTGAATTCTACTGCATTGTATTTAGAAACGTCCAGATTAACTGGTATAGGACAAAGAATACCTTTGAACTTGGACCAATTGGAAGAGTACTCATTTTTCCCTGGCCAAGTTATATGCTTGAAGGGAAGAAATCCAACAGGTCAATCGTTCATTGTTCAAGAAGTTCTATCATTACCTGAGTTTGGTGCTCCACTTTCAAGTAGCCAAGAACTAGAAGAATATCAGAAGATGACTAAAGATTCAGGTCTAAAATTATTTGTTGCATCAGGACCGTTTTCTAATCAGCAAACATTGAATTACCTGAGATTGGATTCCTTAGTGGATAGAATAAACACAGAAATCAAGCCACATTTAGTTCTATTGTTTGGACCATTTGTTGACATTTCAAATGTTTCAGTAAGTAAAGGTGATATTGAACTTCCTGACGAAAAACAACAACCCAAGAATTTGGATGAAGTATTCAGAAAATGTATTACACCAATAATAAAAAAAATTAATCCTAGAATACAGGTGGTGATGATCCCATCATTGAGAGACTCATCAGTAAAGCACTGTTCGTACCCACAAGATTCGTTTGACAAGAAAAAATTTGGTTTGCCTAAAAATATCAAGATATTCCCGAATCCATCAAGTTTTTCCATCAATGAAGTCTTGGTTGGGTGTTCCAATCTCGACATCTTCAGGGACTTGAAAGATGTTTTTAAAGGAAATCCTAACGGAAACGGTAAACTTTTCAGTAATAGATTTGAAAGAATTGCAAATCATATATTTGAACAAAGAAGATATTATCCTATATTTTCAGGCTCGATTAAAAAGAACATGGTTTCCAAAGAATCATCAACATTATTACATGATGGCCTAATGGGCGAAGAACTTGCAGACACAGGAATAGGTGGGTCATCCTTAGAAGTTCCTTATATGGGATTAACCGAATTGGGTGACACATTACCAGATATCCTAGTCATTCCTTCCGAATTAAAGTTCTTTGTTAAAGTTATAAAAGGAGTCATAGTAATAAATCCTGGCTCTTTCATTAGAGGTAATAGAGATCCAGCGAAAGAAGATGGCAGCTATGCAATTATTCATATCAAATCGCCAGATATCTCAGGAAACTCGCAGAATAATGTTGAGAAGGTAGACTCATCAGAAGATCTTTACTATCATAATGTTCATCAAAGAACAAGAGTTGATATTTATAAAGCTTAGTCAAGTTAGCACAAAAAATTAGTGTTAATTTTATAGAATATTATTCAAATAACGTACCAAAAGATATTTTAGTAGGTTTTTTAAAAGGTTCTAAATGCATTGTAAAGGTCAATTAAGGCCAATGAAATTAATGCGAAATATCAATGCGAATATTAACGTAAAAAAATATAACATTACTTTATAGTTCAGTGGTGTAATTGATGTATTTCACGGCTTTTATTCAAGGTCTAATATAGCTAATGTGACCTGATGATAAGCAGATTATTATTTAGCCAAATTTTTAAGAATGGGCAGTTATATCCTACACATTCCTTCAAAAATGTAAGATTTATTTCGCTTTCAAATGCACAACAGTCTTCTTTAACATTGCGGGATTACCAAGTCGAAGCTATAAATTCCGTTCATGATGCTATTTCAAGGGGTGTCAATCGTTCTGCAGTAGTATTAGCAACTGGTGGTGGTAAGACGATTGTGTTTTCTCATTTGATACCTCAAATTAACCCATCATCACCTGGAAGAGGGAATAGGACGTTGGTTCTTGCCCATAAGGAGGAATTGGTAAGACAGGCGGCTGATTCTATTGCAATGGCAAACCCTAATTTGAAGGTTGGTATTGATATGAGACGGGTTAAGCCATATCCCGATGTTGACGTTGTCGTTGCGTCTGTCCCTACATTGATAAGAATGAGTAGATTGTCAAGGTATGACCCAAATGAGTTTAAAGCAATAATACTCGACGAATGCCACCATGCTCCAGCAAATTCCTGGACCAAAATTTTGGACTATTTTAACGCAAACTCAGCACAACTGGAAATATATGTGATTGGGTTTACTGCTACTATGGAGAGAAGCGATGGAAAATCGTTAGCAAACAATTTCGATGAGATTGTTTTTGAAAGAAATTTATTGCAAATGGTACAGAATAAAGAATTGGCAGATGCGAAGTTTTCGTCTATCGATGTTGATGTGGATTTATCTAAGGTTGCGACAAAGAAAAATGATTATGAAGTGACTAGTTTATCGGAAGCCATGAATAGTTCAGAAGTTAATTTTTTGGTCGCTCTCTCTTACGCACAATTGAGAGAAGAATTTAATTTTAAGTCCACTTTGATATTTTGTGTTGATATCAGCCACTGTAAAACTCTCTGTGGTGTACTCCAACGTGAAGGTATAAACGCTCAATATGTTACAGGAGAAACAGCAAAACATGAAAGACGAGCGATAATCGATGATTTCAAAAATGGTTTAATTGAGGTTTTATGCAACGTGCAAGTGTTTACTGAAGGTACTGATATCCCAAATATTGATTCCCTATTTTTAGCTAGACCAACTAAATCAAGACCTTTGTTGGTCCAAATGATTGGTAGAGGATTACGATTACATAAATCCAAAACACATTGCCATATAGTTGATATAGCTGGAACACGTGGTACGGGAATTCAATCCGTTCCAACTTTGTTTTCTCTCCCCGCTGATTACCTTATTCATGGAAAATCATACGAAGAGTTGGTAGAAGAAAAGGAAGAATATGATGAGGAGATGGAAGAAGTCAAAAGAAAGGAGCTATTGGAGAGAGAAAGAAATTGTCGGCTTGAAGAAATTGCAACACATAATAGGATGAAGGAATTAAAGATGAGAAGCGAGAAGCTAAGTTTAAAATTTAAGACATTTGATGGTTTTATGGCATTAGAAGCTAATGATATCAAAGAGTTTCAAATTAATAGGAATGTTAGTAGTTTGTTTCGAACCAATCGTCTTAGTTGGATTAAATTGGCTTTTGACATGTGGGGTCATCAACTTGGTAATAATGATTTCTTTCTAGTTAAAAGATGCCCCGAATCCAAAGATACCGACAAGGTGTACTTTCGTTTAACTCTAAACAGGTTTACCTCCTACCAACAAAGAGTGGCCAGCCAATTCAAATGTGGACACGTTAGTCTTGTCTCAGAGTTAAGCGTGGATCAGAATTTACAATCCATATTAGCGAAAGCTGAAACTTTGAGTGCCCATTTTGAGAAGAATTCCTTCAAAAATTTCGCTAATTCACTAATGGTTTCCGAGAAACAGCAAACTTTTCTTTGTACAAAACTATTAAAAAAAGCAAAAGTGAGTTACGATTTCACACCACATTTGCAGCAAGAACTCTCTAATGGTTTGAAACATTTTACAAAAAATAGGGCTTCAAATTTAATATTTGCGCTTAAGTACTCTCTGCTGTCCTTTTGGGTGAAATGGGAGCTTCAAAAATTGTTAGGACCTGATAAGAAATCCCAGAGTTCTTTAAAGAAAATAACTCAAAGCGGTAGGTCTCATCATATTTTTGATTTAGGTGAAATATCCTCCACAGATACTAGATATTTATAGATATATATAGACTTGACATAATATAGACCCGATTGATAAATACTTTCTACAACGAATAAAGGATACAATACATAGATTCTTTGTATGTGAATGGCTCTAGGCGAAATCATGTGACCCGAGTGTAAATATATAGACGAAAATATACATTTATGGTTATAAAAGGGTATAATAACCAGCAATGAAGGTCACATTCGGAGGATTGGTAAACTTGTTGTGTTGGTTCACAATCATAGGGCATGGTATAGCTGACCAGCATTTTGTTTCAAATGAAGAAGCGGAAAATATAATCAAATCTAGTGATTCACGCCATACTAACAACTGGGCAGTTTTAGTTTCAACATCAAGATTTTGGTTCAATTACAGACACATGGCTAATGTACTAAGCTTGTATAGGACTGTGAAGAGATTAGGTATACCTGACTCACAAATCATCTTGATGTTATCCGATGACATTGCATGTAATCCACGTAATGCCTTCCCGGGAACAGTGTTTAATAATCAAGATCAAGGTTTTGATTTATACGGTAATCTGATAGAAGTTGATTACAGAGGATACGAAGTCACTGTAGAAAACTTTATCAGACTATTGACCGATAGGTGGGACGAAAACCACCCTAGGTCTAAGAGATTACTCACAGATGAAAATTCCAATATATTCATTTACTTAACAGGTCACGGTGGGAACGAATTCTTGAAATTCCAAGATGCTGAAGAAATAGGCTCATATGATATTGCTGATGCGTTTGAGCAGATGTATAAGAAGAAAAGATATAACGAAATCTTTTTCATGATTGATACATGTCAAGCCAATTCCATGTATGAGAGATTCTACTCTCCTAACATCTTAGCCATCGGCTCGTCGAAGGTCGACGAATCGTCATACTCGCACCATTCCGATCTTGATATCGGTGTTGCAGTTATTGATAGATTCACGTATTACACCTTGGATTTCCTTGAAAAAATAGACAAAAATTCTACGGCAACTATGGATAAATTGTTCGACGAATATAGCTTTGAAAACATACATTCTACGCCTGGAATCAGAACTGATTTGTTTAAGAGAGACGTGAAGGATGTTCGCTTAACAGATTTCTTCGGTAACGTCCAGAATGTCGTCGTCGACGAAATCGATGATGGAATCTTGTATACTGCTAACTACGATGAAGATGGTAACCTCCTTGAGAGGGAGAATAAAAATCATTCCAGTGTGCAGCATCAAATCAAGAAGGTCGATTTCAGTTACGATGAGGAATCAAAAACCCTCATCAAAATCACCAAAAGTAAAATCCAAACGTTTGGTCTACTTACGTCGATTATTTTGGTTGGCTTGTGGTTTGCAGCGAAATAATTGGATACAGATGTATGTAAATTTCTATTATATATATTTATTGTACAAAATACTGATATTATATTGTCCTTTGGTCTTTGGGGAGCGTTTTGCTGCTGAGTAAAATATAAAATTTTCTAATCTCTGCCATACTGAACGTACCCTTTGTAGTCATTCTGCTGAAGTTTTCTCCCTACCTGCGAAAGAGCTTCATCTGGATACATAAAGATGTCTAAAGCTGCGAAAACGAATTAATGAGAATCCTGTTACACAAAATCTGTTTGTTTTTATTGATGTTTACGCGCTATGTTAGATCACCAGCTAAGTTAAATATAAAATAACATTAGTAATATCAAAGTAATAGCTATAGTGAATAACGCTGAGAATAATAATATTTCTATATCGCTATGCTGTCACTGATAATATCTGCGAATCAGTTATACCACATAGTGACGTCCCCCAACTGCGACAGTGATACTAAACTTAGATCAATCAATGAACTTAAAACGCATGTTAAGAAGGACTTTGTTGATATAAAACAGGTTCCAAAATACATTGAAGCATTATCCATAGCAGTTGATATTTCCGACTTTGTGATTCTGTCAAATAGCTTCAGTGTGTTATCACATTTAGTTAAGAGAGTAAGCATGCAAGACTCTACTGGAGAGGTTTTGAAAACTCAGAGCTATTTGGTGTTACCAATTATAATTAATAAACTAGGTGATGCAAAGACAAGCACAAGAAGCTCTTCGAAAAAGGCATTAGAAGCGTATTGGTTCTCAACACCCAAAGAAGTCGAGGAATCAATAATAGATATAGCATTTAATCATAAGAATCCTAAGGTGATCAACGAATCGATTATGTGGGTTCACCACATAATAACCAATGTGAATCCTCACTTTAAGATAAAAATGTTTCTTCCGCATATCGTGAGGTTATTACGCGTACACCAAGATGATGATCATGAGGGATTGATAGAAAGCATCAAAATTTTGTTCAAAGACTATTATAGCTTGAAACACAATAGGTTGTACAAATTCGATTTATCTAAAGAGTTCGATGTTCAGAGAATACCCAATGGATTGCGCGAATTAATAATTAACGAAATAGGTACCAATTCCTCCAACTTGATAAAACAAGCAACACCAGATTTGAACCTTGAGCATAATTTCATCCTGGCTGGCAACACTAGAGTCACTGTAAACCTGACTGACAGAGAAAAAGGCTCTAACCTAAGCACTTCGCTGACACCTATATCCTTATCATCATCCACCGTGCCCAGACCAAAATCCAGAACCAATTTCCATAATTATACAAAATCTATTCTGCCGTCGCTAGATGACGAGCACGCAACAAAAAAACCAGTCCAGAGCTCAACTATTCCAAAATTCAGTGCCAACAAAATGCCTACTCCCTCGAATACTGCAATTCTAACTAACGAATCCATTGACGAATCCAATTCTGGTATAAGTCCGGAAATTGAGAAAATAATTGCAAAATCATTTACTTATAAAATTGATCCATCCATTTCACCGCAAGATGTAAGAAATTTAGACGATCTTTATGGAACTATAGATAATTTAATGCCTGTGTTTGAGAGTAAAGAAACTGAGTTCAATTGGAGTTTACGAGAGAAGAATATTGTAAGGTTAAGGTCTATTATAAGGGGGAATGCGAGTACATTGTTTACTAATGAGCTTATTACCTGCCTCAAGGAAGTTTCTGAAGGCATTTGTAAAGCAGTGACCTCCTTACGTACTACATTATCGTCTCATGGTTGCCATTTTCTTAAGGAGTCTGCAGTTATCCTTAAGGAAAATTTTGATCCCTTAGTAGATTCATATGTTCCTTATCTAATGAAGTTGTGCTCTGCGACAAAACATATTGCTTCTTCCAATGCCAATATGGCATTGTGTGCAATATTTATAAATGTTCCCTATAATTATAAATTACTTCATAAGATTTTAGTCTCGGCGAATGAAAAGAATGTACAACCACGTTCTTACAGTGGTATTTGGTTACAGATAATGTTGGTGAGATTTCACGATAATATAAGTTTTTCGCATCAAGGATCCAATTCTAATTCAGGTATTGATACCAGTGTTAAGGTTTTGGTCAAGTTATTATCGGACCCAAATCCTAATGTGAGGCAAGTTGCTAAAGATACGTATTGGTGTTTTTGGAACAAGTTTCCTTCTGACGCGCAATCATTATTGACAAAACTAGATAGTAATGTTGTTAAGGCTATTGAGAGGTCCAAACCTAGAACTATAAACTCTAGAAACCAACCTTCAACATTATCATCATTAACTACTAAAAAGTCGAGACCCTCGATAAAAGAATCAATTATTGCTAGAAACAAGGAATTGAGAAATAAACAAAAAGACCAAGGGTCCGTTTCTCGGCCATCGTCAAAAGTTAAGTCTTCTACACCTCCTTGTCCTTCTGATGACAATCAATCACACAGGAATGATAAACCTCAATTTTCAACTTTTGACTCTGGGAGACTTAGCAGATTAGGTATAGCCAAACGATCGTCATCATCATCTTCTCTTTCAAAGATAGACTCAAATCAAGATGCACTAGCGAGGAAAATTTCTGATTCTACTAGCTTCGCTCCTAGAAAAGTCATAGATTCTAACACTGACATTCCTACGCAGAGTATTCAGAGTGTAGATAAGACTTTTTCTGAGATAGTTCCATCATACCGTTCTAGTAATACGAACCAAGCAGACAATGTTGAATCGTTTGATAAACAAAGTGATCCTATATTAAAATTTTTGTCTTCAAATCAAAAAGAATTAATTAGTGAAGGGATCAGTTTATTAAAATATGCAATTATGGGAGAAGAAGACTTATCTTCAGAAATTACTGATTTATTAAAGAAAATTTCGGTAAGAAACCAAGACTTGTTGAAGCCTTTATTTTTGAGTACTGACAATTTATTCAAAAAGTCATACCAATTTTTCCTGCCTGAAGATTTCTTCCGTGTATGTTGCATTTTAATACATCCAATTGATGAAAGAGTAGTGGATATTATGATATCAATCGCTGATGTGGATGATATTTATGAATCAGCAGTTAAACTAATTTCATATACTACAAATTTAGGAAATATTATTGACGACAGCGATATGACAATGCAAATTATTCGGTTCAAGTCAATAATTGTACGACTGATAATTGAATTTTTGGAGAAAGGATTAAATAAAATACCTATAAGTGATAGTCACTTCCTGAAGCTCGTTACAAATTTATTTGAATTGGTGAGTCTCGTTAAATCTACGGGACTTTATAAATCATTTTGTGAATTGTTGACAAAATTGTACTCCATAAACCCAACGCTATTTACGTCCGAATTGCAAATGATAGCGATATCAACTAGAGAAGAAGTTGAATATGTTGTTGGAATCGACCGCATTCTAGACCTTACTCAAGCACAAAGTTCCAATAACTTGGCAACGTTGTACGAGTTAACCAGAGTTGTCCCTGGAAATAATTTAGGGAAATTGTCACCTCTCAAAGCACCATCTGATTTGACGATGGTTGTGCCAGATGACAAGGAACTAATCGATAACGAATCGATCAATTATGATCCTACGAAGGATGGTATTTTGGACAACGATTTGGAATATGGAACGCCTCCGAAGGTATCTTCTAATGATACCTCGCATGTGAGCCAAGTTAATTACTCTAAATCAAATACCAAATTTGAATCAGATATTGACATAGAAAACGGTATTGAAATTGATGGTATCGATGATGTTATGGATGTAGACCAAAACCAATCGGATGAACAAATTTGCACTACTTCTGAAAATCATAGCGAACTCCATGATGGTATTCAAATAAATGAAAGGTCGCCAAATATGAAACTGGAAAGTGCACCATTAATTCATGAAGCTGATAATATTTTTGTTGAGATGGATTCAGATTCAAGCCTGCGAAGACCAGATTTGTTCACAAAGTTTACGCAAAACGATAATTCATCAGAGTTGGTAGAGAATTTTGCACAAGTACAAATAACAGAATTATCCAAACATAGATTAGAGAGTAAAGATCCAATAAAAACCTTTATTGACAAAGTTGATCCTTTAAACAAAATTTCCCTCAAGAATAAACCCATTAGTATTTATGAGGATGGAAGCTTCAAAGGATCTCCCCAAAAAGTTAAAGATTATAGTTATACAGAACTTAACTGGTTCAACTTTCAATTGGCAAAACTCGCCATGGACAAGACGGATAAAAAAGAAAGTGAGTATTGTGTTGAGGACTTCAAATCTCTCTGCAATAAATTAAGTTCTAATGAAATCGAAGGGAAAGAATTTGTGTCAGTATTGAATTACTTACAAAGTATGCAAATATCTAACGTCGAGTTTTCCAGATATTATCAATGTCTGGGACATTCGTTGATTGAAAATTCACTATGGACATTTTTCGATAATTATTCTGGCCTTTCACTTTCAAAAAAGTTAAGTGGTTTGATATTGTTAAAACAGCTACTTATCAACAGATTGCGTGTTAACTTGGAGAAGTTGTGGAACTTGTTAGTAGGCCTAAGTTCTGAATCCAGGAATTCAACTGACGAATTATCTTTTGCAATAAGCGAAACTTTTGATGAAATGCTTGCTGGCTTATTCAGCAGTGAAATCGTTTTTGCAAGAATTCTTACCACATTGGAAAACTCAATACAAGGAAAAGTTTTCTTTTCCGTACCTTTCAATTTAGAATGCCTTTGCAAAATTCTCAGCATGAATACTATTTCCTTGTTAGTTAATGAAAAATTAATTATGCGTATTGATGAAGTTCTTGCTGTTTTTATGGATAGTGAAGAAGTTGAAATTAGAAGATACGTTATTCTGAGTTATGGTAAATTGTTGAAAGCATCTAGGATTTCAAACTCGATTGAAACTAATGATGATAAAAAATCAGAACATTCTGTAATGAATGATATCATGCAAAGATTATCCGTACCGCAAACGAAGTTAATAGAGTACTACAGTCAGGCATAATTTTCAATCAAATTATATTCGATACATAATGTTTAGCCTAATTAATAAATAAAATATAATAAAACAAATTGTAGATAAGAACTAAAATTGTATGCTATAGAATTCAAACATTAACGCCTTGGTGATACATCTAGTTTCCATCTACATGTTGACTAGTGTGACTTTGTTCTGAATGGGTTATAGAAGCTTCAGGCGTTGGTATAAAGTTTTCATTATCAGAACCTTTCTCATCAGCTTCCGTCTTAAAATTGACCAATCTCGTTGATTTGGAAGATACAATTGTATTCAAATCCAGATCAGTGCTGATCTCACGTTTTTCAGAGGGTTTTGTTACACTATTAGGTTTCTTCGAAGACATATCACGCTGTCGTTGCTTTTGCTGTTGCTGTTTCTCCTGTTGTTGTTGATACATTTGCGATTTCTTTTTCATCATATTTGCACTGACTGAAAGTTGTCGTGAAGATGCATTGGCATAATTAGCCGAGCGTATTGAATGTGAATTAATATTAGATGGCACAATGTTCATCATAGCTGGATTCATTACTTGATAGGGATCATTAGGTTGGACCATTTCATCATTCGTAAACACATAACTCCCGTGTTGGTTATGAAACGGCATTATCTGTTCATAAATTGAATTAGACCAGTACTCAGGTTCAGTATGAAGGTAATTATTATCAGGATGATAGATACCCGATTGATGCTGAGGTTGTTGAAAAATTATTGGTTCATTATAAAATTGACTTGGCATGGGCCTTGGTAACGAACTCTGGAATTTAGCTGACAATGGTGGCTGTTGAAAAAACTCATCGTTCGAAGACGGCAATCTTGTGGTCTGAAATTTACCAGATTTTGGCTGATAGCTGGTTGCGGATAATGGGAGAATTGGGTTCTTTAAAGGTTGGGTTTGTTCGATCAAATATTCATCTGTATGAACCAATTGGTTAGCCGAAGGCATGGGCATAACATATGATGAATTTAAAGGCTCAAAAAAGCCATCATGATTCTCCTCAATTGTATTGTCAAACTGTGGCTCTGGATTCACATCTAGAGTTATATAGTCATTATTATTTTTGTAATCATCATTGGCGTTGAAATAATCAAGCGGAAAGTCATCTTCATAGTCTGATTGTAGTTTATATTGTGCAGGGGTATCTTGATTAAGAAATTCAAAGTTTTCCTTCTCTTGCTTCAGGTCAGAATATTCAAAAGAATCATCTTCCGCTGTCGTGGTACTACTAGATTCCGTTTCATTGAGACTTTTCTGTAGATCCATGTGTTCCGTAAGTTGAGTAAATAAAAACTTGTCTTCATCGAACTTGAAAGATAATGCTGGTTCTTTGTGCGCAATAGTAGTTGGACTTTGGTCCATTTTTTCCTTCTTCATATCTCTTTCTAACGCATCGGCCATTAGCTTATCGTGAGGCACATTAAACCAGAAGAAAACCTTTTGCTTTTTTTGAGTTCTCAAACACGAGTTTTTATACAAGAACTCCAAGAATTCTGACTTGGGTGCCTCTAATACAGCGTCCACGCCGCATTTCAAGTTTCTCAAGTCTGAAAATATGCCTTCCTCGAACTTCTTTCTGTCAATGATCTTCCTTCCGAAATGTTGAAATTTATATACAATGCACCGAACAATGTCTGTCCCCGTGACAAAATAGAGGTTGTTCCAGAATATGCAACTCACAAACCCTTCGTCGTGATTAAGATAATACCTTCTAATCACCTGGTTCTCCTGCCAGTTGGCCGGTGCCGTGGCCAAAAAAAACTTCAAATCCTCAATTAACCTCAACGATTCCTTGACCTCTTCGTTGGGTTCAACTTCAATATCGTTGGCCTCGACTTTGATATTTTGGTTCTTTTGTTTGGGTGTCATACTTCTCGGTGCTCTCACTTAGGTGCAAAACTCTACCTTTAGTTGACAACAAACTGATGTGGAATTGAAAAAGAATGGACGTTATTCCAATTTTTAGAACAACTTAATGAATGTGTTAAATCTCTAACAAATATTTGTAGTATGCTATTATTCTTATAATGTATCGAAAGTGGTTAAGTTTTTGGGGAAACTACCACACTTGGACAATGTCAGGAGGTGTCTTAAATAAAGAAATCTCTTTTACCGTCAATAGCCTCTTTCCAAAAATACTAGAACAATGATCGACCTTACGAATTGATCAATGGATATCGAATAGCGATGTAAGAACTTGTTATCCAGAAGTTTTATAATTCAACACTGAAACTGACAATCTTATAAATATTCTGAATATATTTCGTGACATGTTTCAGATTAAGAATTTGAAACATCACACAAAAGCTATGTGGAAATCTAGATTTTTGGCTGCATCAATACACAGTCCAGATTTTGCAGCAATCGAGTAGATTTTTATTATGTTGAAGTGTCTATAGGCACTAGAAATGCCTAGATATTAGTAGTATGCTACGAATTACGCTTTATATATAGACTCTATTAGATGTTGCTTCAAAACGTAATGGCGGGTATCAAGAATAACGATGCAAATTGTAGATTCATGTCTCTCTACCTCGTCGAAGATATTAGACGACGAATACATGTCGCCTAGGATTGATAGGTATGTTAAACAAGCTTAAATGACAAGGAGTTCCTTAACTAACTGAAAGTAGCTTGCCGCCATTCAAGGAGTTGTTGAAAGGGATAAGGAATTATTCAGGGCTGCCGCAAAGTCAACACGGCTATTACTCGTACACACCTCAACCGATAGGATGTGACCATAGCAATTCACGACAATCTTCGTATACGTCCATTGCAGAATCAAGCGACGGCTATATAACAAGGCAAGACCGCCTGCTTAGCATCGGATTCAGTCCCACATTGAGAGAGGATTTACAGGACCTGCAATTTGCTACGTTGGCGAAGGTGAGTGGCAGCCAGTACTATAGCTCTCCGGATTCGAATAAAAAAAAAGAGGAAGACATCCTTTCCTTCTTGACATGGTTTTTGCCTGGTAATGCAGCCTTGAACGACTGTTTCAATGAAATGAATGCCAACTTGTTCAAAGGACGACTCACGGGGTCCAGGAATGTCCCGACGGATATATTATTCAGCCGCGACCTTCAAAGAAACGAATTTGCAATCACAAAAGATGAGTTCAAAAAGTGGGTCACTGAAATACCTGATGTGTTGTACAACAACATGTCAACAAGCCTCGAAAAATTTTCGCTGATTTTGCATGAATTGAAGATAATGAAATATAATTATATGCTAGAAAATGAAATAGAAATTAGACAACGCAAAGTACAGGTGGAACAGCAGCATAAACCCGAACCAGGCGCTACAAAATCTCTCTCCCGGGAATACAATAGCATTGGAAATATGAATACTAAGAGATCCGATATACGTGACCTAGATAGGGACCTCACTCAATCTCCGCCCATGGGAAGGGATGTTCGCGTTTCGTTACCAAAAGAATCGGGGAACCAGAAAGTCCGAAAACCCAAAACAAAAATTCACCACATTAAGAAACAGAAGGTTAAATGCAAACACTGTGATTCCATTGAAACTCCAGAATGGAGACGAGGACCAGACGGCTCACGAACATTATGTAATGCATGCGGACTTTTCTATTCAAAGTTAACCAAAAGGTATGGTACTCATGATGCTGTTATAGTAATGAAATGCAGGAAAACGGATGGGTACATTAATGATAGGACTGTCCCCACAGTAGATGCACTCAAAAGGATAATTGAGTTTGGTTTAACTTCCTAGATATACATAAATACGAAATCAAATATATAAGGATGTATAATAATTCGTAACTCGTAAGCATATATACAAAAAGGGGACATACAAATTCAAATTGAAAATCATATATTTTCAAAGAGAAAAACATAAAAACTGAGGAGAAGGTACATATTGCACATTGTTACCCTATTCTATTCCTTCCTCGAGGCAAACCAATCTGTTTTATCGGAAGGGACAGACGACGAAGCCATTCTGTTTTCGTTAACTTGATTGAGAATGTTAATAGAATTGTGATTCTTTTCGTCATATCCAAGAATCTTGCGTTTATCACCCATATTCTGTAGGTGATGAGTCTTTAGCTTATTGCTAGTCACATGTGAACCACCAGCCGGCATATTACTGATTGCGCCGTGAGAACCCCTTCGGAATGGAGGAATATACTTCCCATTTCTGGAATACGATGAGGATAGCGAAGGTGCAATTTCCGTTAACGTATTACTCCCCATCGATATAGGTCTCGAATTATTAGTAGATGCAAATGAAGAATTACGCCTACTAATATTTCCACTTCCACGGTACATATTGTTATTTTGACAATGTGTTGAATTGTTACTCCTTAAACTGCTATGGCTGGAACAGCCATAGTTATCCGATACAATACTTGGAATTGTGTATGTCGGAACTTTAAAATTGGGTTTCTTGAAGCTCAGATCACTAACTGTCGGTGTTTGTATAGGCGATTTGTTGCTTGGAACCGGTGATGCATTATTTCTCGTATTTCCAAGTTCAAAATCTGCATCCAAATGGAAAACTTCATCATCATCATGACTCAAATCTAATTTATCAATTTCCTCCGTCAAAGGCCCGATGTCTGGTGATTTCATATAATGCGGTGACCGCAAATAAGGAGGGATATATTTTCCAGAGGTTAATGAACTCACAGAATTGGATATGTTATGCTGATGGCTCAGCGTATGAAACGAATTTGCTAGTAAATCTCCTGCGATGTTATTTTTCCTCGATTTGGATGGATAAAACAGATGTGATTTTCTCCTGTCACTGTAATTGGAATGGTAGTGATTATAACCATCATTCTCGTCATTATAGTTATGGGTATGGTAATTATTGCGGCCCTTATGGAGTTTTGGATTATTTGTCTTATAATTCTTCTTCCAGGTGCGACGCTTATTATCATTTCTCTTCCAGTCACTATGATTATTATATTTATTGTGATGAGGGTGTTGATATTTTCCGGCATTATTGGATCTCAGTTCACCATATTTGTCCATATAATGATTGAATACCGATTTCGGAGTGAAAAAGTCTTCCCTATTAAATCTACTATTGAATACATTGCCATTATTGTAAGCATTGTTATTGGTGCTCGATTTAAAGTGACTGTTTATAGCAGATTGATTGTAGGAGGCAACATTAAATGGTTTACGAGTATTCCGTATAAATTTCATACTTCCATCGGAAATTGGAATTGGCTTCATATTTGTATTTGACGATAATAGCGCATCAGCCCTATGATTATGAGGCATTATTGGTCTATAATGTGTTGGTTCCTTTAATTCGCTCGCTCTTGAATTCACGGTATCGCTCTCCGTTGTGGAATCCGATTCAGGTTTTAAGCAAGTAACTGACTTACTTTCAATATCCGTAGTATTAATTGAAGGTGTTGATTTCGTTGGTGAAACTGATACAGAAATATTTTTCTTCGATTCATGATCATAATAGTCATCTTCATCTTCATCAAAATATTCATCGTCATCCTCTTCATCCTCATCAATGTCTGCTTCTTCTAAATCCTCATCATCATAGTTACTTGCCCAATATTCCTCATCAATTGTAAAATATTTTAATGCAGCCAATTCATTCCGCAAATTTTGTAAATCACGATTACTAGGATCAATATTAAGGCAAAATCTTGTCACAGAAAACATTTCACCACTCATTGTAGAGAATATATCAAACAATGCTTCTCTGTTACTGGCGAATTGAACAAATCTCTTATCTGAATAATTGGCAACTTGAAAGGGATTCTTGTGAAACACTAAGGTTAACAAAATAATTCCTATTGACCATAAGTCAATTTTTGAAGCATCATAATATTCGATAGATTGATCAAATAATTCAGGCGCCATATATCTTTCTGACCCTATGTCGAATTCGTTCTTATTGGTGATTTTACGGGTTGTAGTCGCAAGACCCCAATCACATAATTTTATTGACCAATCTTCACCAATCAATATGTTTTCAGGCTTCAAATCTCTATGAAATACATTGTGAGAATGACAGTACTCTAGAGCATTCAAAACCTGATTGAACGCATCCTTGATATCCTGAGACGTAGTTGGACCATCGCCACTTTGTATAGCCTCATATAAATCACCACGTGAACAGTACTCCAATACAAGACACGAATCGAAATGATCGTATAGGGTTGTAATATTGGCATGCACTCCTAGAATTCTATGGATTGATATTTCTTTAGCAGCTTCCTCGTATAATGCATTTAAAATTGAATTTTTACGTTGTGTTCCAGGCGCAACAGCAGATCTATATCTCGCTGGAGAAGAACTTGCTCGTCTGCTTTCTATGTCATTCGAATTACCGCCAATTTTGTAATCCAAAGGGTAAATAAACTTCACTGCCACAAGTTTGTCATCTACTTTTTTGTCATTAGCAAGTGAGACTAAACCATATGACCCCTTACTGATATCGGCAACTTTTTGATATCGGTTTCTTAATAGATCACCACCATCGTATTTCTCGTACTCATCCATTTCAATGTAATATTTAGACCCCAAGTCCTAAAAAAAAAAGCTGTATCACAATAGCCAAACCAAAATTGTATCAAACAAACAATAAAAAAAATCGATAAAAATTAACTACCTTACAAGAAATCCACGTAATAATGGAGAATCTGAATGAAAGGTGAATATGCAACGAACCAAAATAAAAACTGCAACTAATGCAAAAATCTCTAATAATCAACTGATAAATTTAGCACAATAGAAGTCGTCCGTAATACTTGTCGGGTGTAAAAACTTTAAAAAATGCAAATGATTTATGGTTTATGTTCAAGTTCAATAGAGTCGTTAAACCAGCATAAAGTATCTGAAACTAAAATCGGATGAATATGAATAAATGGCTTGATAATGCAGAATTAGTACAGTTATTACGCTATACCAATTTTAGATAAAATTATATCTGATCAATGACTATCCGAATGTATTTGTTCGATAGATCGTAATATATGCGTCCGGGCTTGATCAATAAAGATTACTTAGCCGCTTACTTTGAATAACAAAATTTAGTTCAAATTATTCAACGAAATTTAACCAAAATCTGTCAACACCTATTACAACGTATTCCAATGTCAAAGTTTGCTAAATATATCCTTAATCACAATGTTCTTATTAAGTTAGTAAAGAGAACCTATACCAAATCAATCAGTTTATCCCCACTCTAAACAAGAAAACCGTCTAATAATGTCGCGCATCGTCATCAACTTGAGCGACATCTTGCCATCTTATGAAACAAGTTAGCTATTATAGACATAGAGGAGTAGATTATTAGGCAAATATAGTCATAGAATGGATGAGCTAGTTACAACTTTTTTAGCAGTTACAGGAATTGAAGATGAATCAACTGCCAAGCAATACTTGGACATTACCAACAATGATTTAGAGTATGCAGTGACCCTATACATGGAATCGAACCCACCTGCAAGTGCAAGTGGTCAGGACGCATCGCATGGAAATGATGAGGAATTGGCACAGAGACTTCAACAAGAGGCGTATAGACCCAATGATTCGGGAGTTAGAGAGGCGGACGCAAATATCCATAGACATGAGACTTTAGTTGATTCATTTGGCGGCGGGTTTTCGCCAGCACCACATATCAGCAGACCGGATGATATTTTCGGAGCTGGAAGAGTTGGTGTTTTTAATCAAAGATTTGATGAGGATGACGGACCGCGATTTGGTAGGTTTGAGGAATTGGCTGACGACGATGAAGGGGAAAATGGTGACGATGACGATGACGATGACGATGACGATGATGAAATAATGGTATTGGATAGCGACGGAGAAGTGGTTGAGAACGATATCGAAGAACCACGATCAAGGAGAAGAATACATAGAAATGAAAGAATCAGCGAATTGACGTCAACTCAAAAAAGGCTAGCGAATTTATTTAGACCGCCATTTGATATCATGTCGAAGATTGATTTGGATGCCGCCAAAGTCGAAGGGCGCAGTCTGAAGAAATGGATTTTAATCAACATTCAAGACTCATCTGAATTCACCTGCCAAGTATTAAATAGAGATTTCTGGTCCCAACTAAAAGTTAAAAATATTATCCGGCAACATTTCATTTTCTTACAATATCAACACGACTCCCCAAACGGAACTAATTATAAGAACTTCTATTCAATTGATAAGTATCCACATGTTTCAATTTTAGATCCATTAACGGGTGAACGAGTATTCAAATGGACCGATGGTGAGATCCCTGATGCGGACAGCTGGGTTAAAGAGGTTCGTGAGTTTTTGGATAAATTTTCGTTATTGCCAAATTCAAATAATCCAATTATTAACCATGAAGCTAAATTCGATCCAGATGCATTAACGGAAGAACAGCAAATTGAATTTGCGATGAAACAATCCATTATTGACAACCAATCTAGTGGTGAAACTGCTGACGATGCGATCGATATAGATGAAACTGATGAAACTGATAAGCCGGAGGATAATTTTCTTTCCGAACAAGAAACAGACAAATTCTCAAGTGTACAAGCTCTGAGCCACGAAGAGCCGGTCTCCGGTAATTCCGCTGCTCGTATACAAATACGTTTTCCTAACGGTAAAAGGCTTATTCATAAGTTTAACTACGATGAAGATAAGGTATTATCTCTTTACCAATGGTTAAAATATATCATATCAGATAACGAAACTGAATATGGTTTGACTAAAGATGATAGATTTATTTTATCAAATGTTTCTAATAAGACAAAGAAATCGTTGATTGATTTATTGGATTTGACTATCAATGAAGCTGAATTAAGGAATGCAAGTATATTATTAGAGAAGGAATAAATATTATGTACTAATTTGGTATATAGAATACATATCAAACTTCTTCGTTCTTATTCTGTAGTTTTGGAAATGCATCTAAGGGGGGCAATTCGGGAATGTGCAATTTGGATATATTCATGGCTGAAAGCGGTGGACTAGAATCAGCCAAAATGGACCGAAGAGATTTAGGTCTTGGTTGTGACTCTATATTTGACGACATACTAAGTAATTGTTTATATTTCTGCTTCAATGTTTCTTCTGACACCTCGGGTTGTTCTTCATTTATATCAGTCGGTGGTTCAATAATATACGGTTCCTCTTCATTAATAGCCGATTTATTCGCTATAGAATTTCTTAGTAAATGTATATCATTATCAATTTCTTTATCATTTAACCCTGAGCATGAATTTAATTTGTAGCTTATTGTCGGATTGGTTTCATGAGCTGCTTGGTTTCTCTCAAATGTTTCTATGTTTGATAAGATTCTATATTTTTCATTCGTTAATTCTATTTTATTTTTCTTGAAAAAAGAATTATTCGAATCATAATAATTATCATGATTACTTGAAATGGACGCATCTTTGTTGGCAGTATCGTAGCTTCGTTTCAAGTTTGCCGGAGAAATAACTGATCTATAGTATTTTTCTCGACTCTTAGTTTTTAATTCTTCTTGATTAATATTGTGATATTCTTTATGTAAGTCATTTAGTTGTTCATGCGTTTCATTTATCAATCTATTCTTATAACTAGCTAAGTCATTCTTGTATTGTCGCCAAATTATTGTAGAATTAGCATTGGTTGTAGACTCTAACAAAAAAGAATTATAATCACTTTCACCCAAAATGGTTTTTAGGTTATCCCCGAATGGCCTTATAACATTGTCAAATTGTTTTTCGAATGGTAACTGACGAGCTCTATTACCATCGTCGGTATCAACCAGGTCGTTCACCTTATAATTTCCAAGAAACATTAATGGTGACGAAATATTCTGAAACAATTCTCTCAATGTGTTTTCATATTCGTCGAAAGTATTGCAGATATTTTTGGCGGAACCTGTCTTGCCTGATAAAATTAAATCTTCAGTGTTCGTCTTGATACTATTGATTGTTTCTGTTTGTCTATTATAAATATTCAGCCATTCCTTTTCATCCTCTATAAATTCCTGAATAAAGTAGTTTATCGAATCAATCAAATGATTAAGTCTGACGATTCTAGAATTTAGGTATTCCTTAGAAAGTGAGTTGAATTCTTCGGAAATATCATTCTCAAATTTTGTTAGTTCCTCGGTAGATGAACGAGATAAATTAGATACTTGTGATTCATTAAATTCATTTAAATTATCTGGAAGAGCCATGAATGAAGCAAGTACACTTTAGTTAAGGTATAGACTATTTATATGCCTATTCTTATAATTATGACGACTGTTAAAACTATTTTTTGCGATAATAGAGGGTGGTAGTGTGCAACTCCAATTTCAACAACTACAACCACCATGACAAAGATTGTTAACGTATGAGTCGTATGTTATATGCTGATAATAGCCAAATTATAGACCATCCTATGTGTTTGTAATAAGAAATTTCCAATACATACAATTTAGCAATTAATGGTGTCTACATGAAAGAAACTATTCAAGACTAAAGCCACAGTATTAAATTATTTGAAAAGACTATACAGATAGTGCAAAATACATAGATAGTTACATCGATACCATGCAATGATAACAATATAACAATAACTAAGCTTAACGGTCTTCGGCCCATTCATTCTCTCTCTTGATAGCGGCTTCTTCTTCCGGACTGAAATCATTCACAATATTGAAAGTTCTTCTTAATTCTTCTGGCGATTTACCTCTGATCATTTCGGCTACTATCTTACAGCCTGAGTCTAAAAGTGGGCGGATGTTTAAGTAGTTGGCAGCCAAAATTATTTCATACAACATTTCTTGATCAACCTTTAAGAAGTTCTTATCCCATTCATCCACGGGAGCTGACTTTCTAGCATCTTCATCATCGTCATCTGGGAATACTGAATTCTTATGATGTGTACACCACTCCAACACCTTTGATAAAACAGTTGATCTAACATTTGGCGTAGGGATTTCGAAATCTTCCTCCAAGCCGTCAGGATTCAAATCTTCAATCATCTTTTTAATCAAAATTGATTTTTCAGCTATCTTAACATCAACTGGGAACTTCTCATCGTCTGATGAGATTATAATAACTTTTGGTTGTGACATGTTTAATTTGTATGTGATATTGATGATTTATAATGTTTGTAGATAATGATTAATTTGATA
This sequence comes from Debaryomyces psychrophilus, assembly GCA_900186205.1. Lineage (NCBI taxonomy): Eukaryota > Fungi > Ascomycota > Pichiomycetes > Serinales > Debaryomycetaceae > Debaryomyces > Debaryomyces psychrophilus. Next base: position 95,070 of record FYBW01000018.1, on the reverse strand, counting down.
CGGGCAAGTTCTTGGGGTCGTGCGCGTCAGCGTAGTAAAATTATATATTCAGCCATGTACTGATACATATGGAAAGATTAGTAGTTGATAAATAATAAAAATACTACAGTATAATCAGATTCTGTAAAGAGATGATGAACGGAATAAATTGATTAATAATTATACAAAGAGGTCACTCAAAATTTGAATAGATTGACGCACTAAATTCATCCAAACTCTCTAACCCATTCAAATTATTCATGTAAATATTTCCAGACAATTCATTGGTGAAACCATCACCCATCAAGTTGTTGTTGTCACATAAAACACCGCATTGGATACTTAACTGGGCTAATAGGTTCGCTAATTTGAATTGCTTTATGTTCGAAATATCGATCACCTTCTCTTGGTTTGTGTATGCATTATCGGGATCCAAGCTCAATAACAAGTTTTCAATTAAAGTGGATTTACTGCTGTCCACCATGTTTATCAATATATCTCCGAATACTTCGTTGTTGACTAGGTATGTGGTTTCATTGATTAACTTGAGCATTATTGAGTCTTCTATATCTAATTCTTTAATTAATTCTGGATTTGTGTTCAACATGCTTTCTATCAAATTATCGTAAGTAATTGGGAAAACTGTATTCAAAATTTCTTGATTATGGGTGGTTGATAACTCATTGACTACTTCACACAAAAGATCGTCAAACTTATTGATGGACAATTCGGTTCTAGCGTTGATGTCTTTGAACTTCTCGGTAACGATCTTTTCAATTGAATCACTAATAACCAACCAGCCCTTATTCAATAACCACCAACTTAACGACAAATAAGATTGTTCCATAAAATAATCTTGCGACGTCTCCGCATCGTTGACCTTACCGCCAGCCAATATGATTGCACTCTCTAAATATGATCTTCTAGCTAGAATGTTTAATTGTAATCTAGTCAATAACAACAAACACGATGCTGAATACATCAAAGTTAATGTTCTTGTCAACGTTTTGATTTTCAATAATTTCCACAATTCCGTCTTGGATAAACTCAAGTAATATGACATGTCACTAGAATCGTTCGAATTTTGGTGCATAGTTAAATTGTCGGTAGTCAATAATGAATCGGATATCTCTTGCGGTGTCGGGGTTGTATTGGTCTTTTTCAATTTCAATGCCTGGGTAATTAATTCAATAGGTAAGTGGTTTATTATTGGTTGTGTCAACACTGGAAGTAGCGCCAATATAGTTAGATAGCAGTCATTTTGAGTCTGAACGAATCTTCGTTTTATTTGCTCTTTAACATATAATTCTTGTCTCAACGAGTTTTGTAAATTCTTAAACTTCTTAATGATGAATTGATTTACCAAAAAGTATGCCGAAAAAGTTAAAGTCGCAGTCACTATCAACTTCTTCTTATGGCGTCTCAAAAACCTATTCAATGATGAAAAGATGGGCATTCTTAATGGGTTTGTTTGTTAATAAGTCAAAACACTTACGACGGTCCTTGTTAGTTTTATGTTCATTGACATCGACCGAGGGAATGAGGTACGATTATGGGATAAAATTACACAAAACTGTCGCGTACCGAGACGTAAAGATCAAACCTTTGACATCATTATTGTTAAAAATAACTAATTGGCAACTGGCGACTTCCAGTACACTAGATCGTGCTCATTTACTTGTGCTTTTAATTAGTTCTTTTTAAAATATGTGTAGCATTTTAGCTTCATTGCATTGGTAAAATATACACAAGAAATGGTGAATAATTGTAGATGCAGTAAGATGATAAGTGGAATTATTGTGGAAACACTGTATCCTCTGTATATATTGTTGGTGTCTGGCCATTGTGTAGCTATTAATATACGCAACACTTATTGTCGGTGTCTAAAACGAAGAATTAGTTTGCACCCATCATGTAGTATAGGACAACAGAGTAATAGGAAGCAAAGGTAAAGTCAGATATGATGCCTCGAATTTGCTTGAGCGTCATTATGAATACAAGACAAATTCAGTCACTATATGACAAGCGATGATCATTCGTACTGGGCTTGTGCGCTAGCTTCCATCTTAACCATATGGATGTAATAAGTAATATTATAGTGAAATATGCGACAACAGTCGTTTAAACTGTATAAAATGCATTGGGTTGTACAAGTACAATTAACCTCGAAATGTGTTCTTAGGGCTTCGTGATCTTCGATAAAGACCAGAGTTATTATTCATAGAGCATACTCAGAGGTTCAATTCTCGGCAGTGACGGTGAAGTATCCCTACCAATTTCCTACTATTATGTATCACACCACAGAATTACACTGGTATGAATTCAAACATTGTCAATCGAGGTATCTTTGAAGTGATTTACGTTTCAATACAGCAAGCTTGCTCTTGCGACTTTGGCATTTGTGGATGATCGACCAAAACGTTCTGCTACCGTATTACTTTTCGGTATGTAACCTGGCTGACATTGCGAAGTCCGCTGGTTATTGTAGTATAATAAATAGGTACATAGATTCGTAAACGCGGCCTTCCTCTTTTCGGAATTTATACTGCTCTGTGAAACAAATCTTATCGGTGCTCAATTACTCCAAATTTGAGTACTCTCGCGGATTGAAATTTCATGAACACGGACTTATATTTTTACAGTTAGCTCTAAGATACGACAGTATCTGGCATTAAACTTAATGGCCAAGCTTAAATCAAAAATGTTGTCCAAAGATGACATACCCAAGAAGGAACAAAGAAGAAAGGATTCGTCTGTAACCAGAGCTTCGAGGGCTAGATCTACGTCAGCTTCGGCAAAGAGAACAAAATCGTTTACTCCCACTGGAAGACCTTGTGAAGACTCACTAGCATCTATTCCCCATTCACATTCTACATCATTAACATCAATGCATAAAATTCCCATAGAGATCACTCCGTCGAGTCATGTACTGGAGCATTCACAACCGGACGCTAAGACATCCACAGCAAGCAATGAAAGAAATGCGTCTATCCTGTCAGATGGGAATAATCATTCTAAATATGATTCGAATGGGATTTTGTCGTCCATATTCAACGCAGCACACAATGCAGCGAACATAATTGGTTCATCGATTGATAATAAAACATCAAACCGCCACGAGACACATGAGAACACAATTGACGAGATAGATGAGAAGAGTTCATCTTTCAGTCATAAGTTGGACTTTTTATTGAAGCCAACAGCTTTTGGCAAGAATTCTTCATCGTCAGCTACATCCAAAAGGTCCAAATTATCAAAAAGTGACTCGCAAACAGATCTCTACAACCCTAGAGATTCTGAAGAATTGCCTAATTATGCATCCAAATCCAATTCCAATTCTATTTCCAACATTCACTTTGAAAGGTTAAAAGAGTCCCCTATAAATTCTATGGGTACTGGGGATTTGAGATTAGACGATTTTGAAGAGGCATCTTCTTCAAAGAAAGGCCCAACGCCTTCACCATCAACTGAAAACCTTATTCCGAATGAGATGAAGAGGAACCCATCGTCCGAAAATGTTAATAGACAAATACCTTTATCTAACGAATTAACCATAAGTGGTAATAATGAAAATAAGAAGATACGCCGAAAATCTATTACTAATAACGCAAGCTTAGAAAGAACAAAATCTCCAGAAAACAGGAGGAAGAGAAATAGAGACTTTGAAGACTCCGATACTTCTGGAACTGATACTGAAGGTGCTGAAAATGGTTTCGTCAATTCAGAAGAAGAATTAAATGAAATTCTCGATACTTCAACAATAAAACCAGCAAGTGAGAAAAGAAACAAGGAATTTCACCAAATATTTAGACGTATTCCTCCTAATGAGAAGTTGATAGATGAATTTGGCTGTGCTTTGTCCAAGGATATTTTGGTTCAAGGTAGAATGTATTTATCGGAACATTACATTTGTTTTAATTCTAATATTTTAGGCTGGGTAACAAATTTAATAATTCCTTTACAAGAAGTTATTCAAATAGAGAAGAAGTCCACGGCAGTATTGTTTCCAAACGGCTTAATTATTAGAACCTTATACCACAAGTATGTATTTGCCACATTTTCGTCGAGAGATTCAACATTTGTTTTAATAACAAATGTTTGGCATAGCGTCTTGCTAGGAAATGATGGTGAGATATATAACGTTACCGAGAGAAAGGGAAATGAAAAACATGATTCGGGTGATAGTGTGGCAAATGGTGAAGAGTCTTCATCAAATAGGTTGAATATAAAAGATGGAAATGATGATGACGTCTCTCAAAGTGAGGCCAGTTCGTTGGATAATTTCTTAGCCAATAGAACTGATGGTGATGATATTAAGCTTTTGAGATCGCGTTCTATGAACGGACTGAATAATGATAACCCTAACGGACAGACCGATGGCACTAAGTCGTCAGAATCATTCCATGGTCTACCAGTAGTTGGACCATTAACACATCCACCAACTGAAATCGATTACACCAAACAACCTGATGAAACACTCATTGCAGAAGGAGTAGTCAAAGTACCATTGGGCGTAGTGTTTTTAATCTTGTTTGGTTCCGATAATTCAAATTTCATTAAAATATTGAAAGAGCAAAAGAATTATGACATTAGCGAAGAAGATATAACGGGATTATCCACGAATTCCAAAGAGAGGAATTATGCATATACCAAACCATTAAATGGACCAATTGGCCCGAAGAAAACAAAGTGTATCATTCAAGATAAGTTGATCGAATATGATATGGATAAATATATTCTTGTTGAGCAAGTCACGACGTCACCCGACGTGCCAAGTGGTAACTCGTTTCAGGTTCAAACCAAATTTTTCTTAAGCTGGGCGGATAATAATTCTACCAATATATACATTTTGACGATGGTAAAATGGAGCGGTAGATCATGGATCAAAGGAGCTATTGAAAAGGGTAATATAGATGGTCAGAAGGAATCAATGAAGAGCTTGATAGACACAATCAACCTAATAATCAAATCGGGTGATACTAATGGAGGTGGTAAATCTGATAAGAAAAAGAGAAAAAGAAAGAAGTCCGAGAGCACTCAAAGGCATGCGGAAGAGCGTCCTCCAGAACCAGAACACTCCGCTCTCGAGAAATTACAGCTGTTCGCAGAAGCCATCGGAAAGGTTATCAGCATCCCATACATCGGTGATCTTATCTCGGGAATCATTGTCCTCTTCATCGGGTTTCTTTTCGTCGTTAAGGTACACGTTTATCTTTTCCACCACAAGTCGAGCGACCCTTTCAATCTATCCAACTTGCAAATTCTCTCTCAAGACTCAGTGGTCTCGAAGATTAGAATCAACGATGACAAGTACTTTGTTATCCCTTCGGTAGAATCATATTTCCAAAACAGACAATCCAAAGTACAGAACGAAATCGCAATCTGGAAATGGGTCAATGATCGGAGTGATGGTTCCCTTAATATTTTCAATCAAGAGACACCAGAAAACAACCTACATCGTTATTCAAATCAAGAGATCAAAGAGATCATCAGAATAGTCCAAATAAAAATTGATGAAATTAAAAACAGAATGGATTCCGAACACTTATAGACTCAATAAACGTCAGATTTTAGTATGCCTTTTCAGATGCTATGTATTGATGTAGTAAGTATTATAATTGTATATAAAGGTCTTCCTCTAAGCATCTGAATGCTTACATAAAATGACATAATTCAAAAAAAGTTTTTGTGTGAGGTTGACATATAAGCGATAAATTCTTTTATAAACGGTTTTCATATATAACTTGTAACAATTTGTTAATAGATTCAAACAATCCTAAGGAAATATTTAATTAAATAAAGCGTCTTGTTATCCACGCATAGAAAAATTGTGTTAGTGCATTTGGAGTTAAATAAACTTAATTAATTTCGAGCAAGATGTTTAAATCTGTATCTGCAACAGATATGCCACCGAACAATCCCCCCACGTCGCCACCACCACCAGTGATAAATAAGAATGCATCTAGTAATATTAATAATACATCTCCCAACCCCAGAGCACCTGCACCTGCGAGCAATGACATAAGTACTCAACAACGAATAGTACTAAAGGAACAGCGGTTGGAAGACATCAAAAACCAGTGTTCAGCCCTCATCAGTGAGCTAGAGTAAGTAATTTTTAAAGACACCGGAACATATCTATCAAATAAGGATTGGCAATACTAACATTAATCAGCTCGAACCAAGATCCAGAAGCCGTAGTCAAGAAGCACATTTCACAATTGAAGAAGTACAACGAATTGAAAGACATCGCACTTGGATTGGTTACCATGATTGCCGACCAAAGACAGCTTAGGACCACCGACATTTTAGAGGAAATGAAGGTTGAGCTAGCCGACGAATAGCATGCTACGTGTTCTACTGTCGTGTAACAAACTGTCTCCCCATGCTATGTATGTGGTAATGCACCACCCAACTGTGGATGAAGTCGTCGTCGACATCCGAACTTGCATTTTGTACACTATCGCTATCACATTCAACAGATATATTTCTGGGTTCGCTTGGCTTCTACGAACCCTCTCATGTTTACTATCATTTAATTGTTACGGTGTTTCAAATATTCACACTCACTTTTCTCTTCCACTACTGTTTCCCAGGTTGTGCGTGTCGTCACATTGTGCCGATGAGTAATGTCTACAATAGTATGAAATTTCTTTTGTCATCACGAATAGAATAGACAGATCTGTCGATTCAGGGTCTCTGGTCATATTCCTCTCGATCAATCCGGGGCACATGTCATGCTAACACGATTCTTGAATGGTCAATGTCACTATATACTAAATTCCCCACCATTCGATACACATTTGATACATCTATTTAATCAATTAATATATATCTATTTTTTCAATTATAGGTTCGTTATTATTGCTAATTGACGTTGCAACCGACTTTTGGAACAATAGCCCCATGTTCAAAACTTTACCAAGATGAGAACAATCGATGAATCCCGATCACACGACGATACAAACAACATCCAAGTCTACCATCATACAACAGATACCAGCCTTTGTGTATGCTGGCTATTCATATACAGTCAAATACGTCAAACAAGAGTATAGAGTAGTGCCATAGATGCGCAATATACTAATGTTGGCATTGGTATATCAAGGCATAGCTGCCTTGAAAAGTTTATGTACCAAATGCATACCGAGATTTGCAATCGGAAAAACTACTAGTATTACTCATTCAATATAGTTATAGACTAAAGAAACATAATTATTATACAAACTTATTAGATAGCGTTAATATAAGCCATCAGCGTTATCGACAACACAGCCAGGTTCGTTATCAGCCTTTTCTATTAATTTACCGATAACAATTGAGTCTTCACCAGCCTTGGTAAGGTTAGCGACGATTTTGTCGACGTTTTCAGCTTTAGCAATCAAAACCATACCAATACCTAAGTTGAAGGTCTTCAACAAGTCTTCGTATGGAACATTACCTTGTTTACCGAACCACTTGAAGATTTCTGGAACTTCCCACTTGTTCATGTCGACCTTAGCTTGTAAGTTCTTAGGTAATGCTCTTGGGATATTTTCGACAAGACCACCTCCGGTGATGTGGGCCAAACCGAGTAATAAGCCTTCGTTCAAAGACGAAAGCAATTGTTTGACATAAATCCTTGTTGGAACCAAAATTTCTTCACCAATAGTCTTTCCACTGTTCGTCCACGGGGCAATAGACTTGTAGTTGTATTCCTCTGACGATCCAATAATGTGACGGACTAGCGAGAATCCATTGGAATGAACACCGTCAGATTTTAAACCTATTAATACGTTACCATCCGTCATTTGGTCCAATTTTGGTAAGATACTTGACTTGGAAACCGCACCCACAGAAGTACCGTTGGTATCGTAATGACCTTCATCATACATGCCAGGCATTTCGGATGTCTCACCACCGACTAATGCACATCCAGCTTGGATACAACCATCAGCAACACCGCTGACAAAATTGGCGGCGATTTTGATGTCTAATTTTCCTGTCGCGAAATAGTCCAAGAAAATCAATGGTTCGGCACCTTGAACAACTAAATCATTAACGTTCATGGCAACTAAATCAATACCAACAGTGTTGTGAATATCCATTATTTGAGCAACCCTCAATTTTGTACCAACACCGTCAGTAGCAGCAACCAACAAAGTGTCATCGACATTATAGCCAGCTTTCTTTAAATCGAATAAACCACCAAATCCACCGATATCAGAATCAGTACCAGGTCTGGCAGTTGACTTAACCTTAGCCTTGATTTGTTCAACTAGAAGGTTGCCATTATCAACAGAAACACCTGCTTCTGCGTAAGTTACACCCTTCTTATTAGTGGCCTTATCAGCGTCACGAAAAGCCTTGTGAGCAATGTCCTTACGGTTGTATTTCTTATCAAAAGAAACAAGTTCCACACCGACATAAGCTTTGTCAACCGATTCTCTTAAATTTGAGGCAATAGCAGTGGCTGCAATAACACGACCGCCTGAAGTGACTACATTACCATTCGTTTCTTCAGTACCTGCATGGAAAATAAAGGTATCTTCTGGTAATGGTTCTTTTATAGTAATTTCATCGCCTTTGTTGTATGCGTCTGGGTATCCACCTGCAGCCATGACAACAGTGGTTGAAAACATATTTGGTTTAGTCTTAATGCTAACAGAATCTAATCTGTGTTCAGCACTAGCCAACATCACTTGCGCTAAATCGGTATCATCGGACAATAATGGTAAAACAGTTTGAGTTTCTGGGTCACCAAATCTAACATTGTATTCTAATACCTTTGGCTCTTTATTTGGACCTAACATAATACCAGTGAAAAGGACACCGCACATTGGGAATCCATCTTTTCTCATACCATCAATAGTAGGCTTGATGACTTGTTCGTCAATTTTTCTTAAAACTTCTGGAGTTGCGATTGGTGCTGGAGCGTACGCACCCATACCACCAGTGTTCAAACCCTTATCGCCATCGCCAACTCTCTTGTGATCCTGTGAGGTTGGTAAGTTGAAGAAAGAGTAACCATCACTAATGGTCAATATGGATAATTCATCCCCTTCCAAGTATTCTTCAATAACAATTTCGTCCCCAGCACTACCGAAATTCTTGTTGACCATGATTTCATCTAATCCAATTAATGCCTCTTCCTTTGTCTCAGGAATTAAAACACCCTTACCACCAGCAATACCATCAGCTTTTAAGACCATCTTATAGTCAATTGTTTCGACATGCTTCTTTGCATCTTCAAAAGAAGTGAAGTTTTTGAACTTGGCAGTTGGAATATTGTGCTTGTCCATGAAGATCTTAGAAAAAGCTTTAGAACCTTCCATTAATGCAGCCTTCGCAGATGGACCAAAAACTGAAATACCAACCTTCGTGAACACAGAGGTGATTCCATCGACCAATGGTTGTTCAGGACCAGGGACGACCAAATTAATGTCATGTTCTAGTGCAAATTTCCTTAAGCCATTGAAGTGTTTTGGAGATCCGGACAATTCAGGAACATTTGTGACCTTTTCACTGAAGGTAGTACCACCATTGCCTGGAGCAACGTAGATTTTCTTAACAGTCGGTGATTGCGCTAATCTCCAAGTAATCGCATGTTCTCTACCACCGTTACCAATAATAAGGATATTTAAATTACCTTGAAATGACATTGTTGAATGTTGCTTCTTCCTTCGACAATATATTCTAAGCGTTTAAAGAAAGAATATACTATTCACGTTGCTACACGAAAATATTTATCCAATTTTATTGATAATTTGAAAACTTTATCTTTTTTTGACTCGGTTTTGTACCACGATGAGATTTTAATATTAAATCATTATTTTGTATCCCATAATAATTATTTAGTTGATCTGGACTATCAAGGCTTCTACATGTTTAAATCGTGACTCAATTAGCCATTCCTTTTCTAAGAATTAACTTTGGATGCCACTTTTTAAAATTTTTAGAAGAATCCATGTAGATTACACTAGATGCAAAATTTTGCAGTTATTTGTCGACCGTAGTAACACTTGAACTATATGTTACAGTCCGTGTTATTATTACTTAATTCTACTTTCGTTGCATTTGCAACCAGTACGTAGTCAATATCATCGTTAGTCTATACATTCAAGGTTATCGTATCTTATACTTTTCATCGGATTTCCAAAATATCGGGAGTTTTGCAAAAAATGCGCAAAAGTATAAGAAATGGAAAACTATAATTCCTGGAAAACATACTGAAACCATGCTTTAACACTGTATTTATTGACAGAATAATTAAGTAGGAGTTTTAATAATGAAGAAAAAGAAATACTAGATCTATTTACAGATATATACAATTTTTATACTTAGATAGCAACGTCACCAATACCAACAATACCTTCAAATTTATAATTCTTGTTACTCGGTAATTTGACTTCACTACCATCTTCAGACACTGGTGAGTACAAATAGTAGGACATCAAGGCATTCACCACTGCTCTTGTCTTGGCTTCTTGCAAAGAGGAACCAACACCTTCGCCTAATTTTTCAACCCCACTGAAGGCACCCGCTACATAAATAGCATGACTCGATAATCTACCAGTCTCAGCAATTAATCTGATTTCGACTGGTTCGGTGAAATTTAATTTTTCACATAATCTCACCAATTCTCTGGTAGGTTTACTGAATTGAAACATTTGATCGAGAGATAACTTTCTGGACAAAATGTGGTCGTGAATAAATTGCTTGGTAACATCTTCACCTGCGTGCGTGTATAACCCACCGATAATAGATCTAACAGCAGATGCATAGGCTTCAGTTTCCTTGGACAAGTAAGTGTAATTTTCTTTGTTAATAGAGGCAATTTCCTCGTCGGATAATTCAAAAACGCCTGATTCTTTGACTTCGTTTTTGAACTCTTCAGAGATGAATCTCAACTTGCCATATTGCATAAATTCTGGTTCTTGGGATAAGTATTTTTCTAACTTAGAAGTGGTATCAGCCTGAATACCCCAAATTTTTCCAATATCAAAGAGAGCGTTCACACCCATATATGAATCTACCGCAACATTGTGAATCGGCATTGGTAACCGTGGATATTTAACCAACAAATACTCTGATACATAATATGACAATAAGGTTTTACCCAAAGTGTTTAAACCAAAATTATTGGCCAACCCGTCGTATTTCTTCAAATTTAAGGCTTGTGATAATGTCGACAACGTATATGAGGATGGAAGGTTTAATCTTGAATGTAATGCAGCTAACGGTGGTGATTGTTGAGCCGTCGATTCTGGTAATCTATGCGTAAATATGTTATTCTTGTAACTTCCATAGTCTTTAATAGAATCATATTCGGTCTTGAGTGATTTATCTATGCGTGATGTATGGTACGACGACGCAAGAACACCACGACATAATGCAATCTGTGGAAACTTTACCCTGGAGACCAGTCTTAACATAATGTTGATATTGATCTATTGTCCTGAAAAGAATATACCTTTTTCTGTACTTTTCGTTAGTATTATTGATGGAAGATTTTTGAAAAAATTCCTATATCATGTGACCTGAAAATTAGGTTAAGTAATCAACATGGTCCAAAATTTTTAATATTTATGTTCGTCTTAAAGTTGCAAAAAAGGCTTCAACACGAGGAACAAACAGCAGCTACCACCCTAACGTATTGGAATTAGCACACAGGGTTATCAACTATGTTATTTTGATTATTCTTACCGGGACATGGTCCAAAACAAGTTGGCGAGCTTGTTCGAAGGGACCTTCGAGAGCACTAAGACCCGTTTAAGTTGTAGGTATAATGCACAGCATATCTGTTGTACTTATTGAGTATTATTGAATCTATGTTCAGTCGTTAGATTTTCGATAGATGCGTTTCGTCGATTGCGTATATTTTTAGCTTATTTTTCAACTTTCAACATGCTCTACTTTGTGACGTCCATATTGACATCTATAGTCAATTTGAAAGATTCTGCAGTTATCTAGCTTAATTCTCTATCCATCATTCATATTGCGTACTTTTGGATCGAGCGGTGCATTTGTTTCAGTTTTTAAGTTTTTATTATTCGATGCAAGCATGTCAATTTTCTTAACATGATTTATTTTATTGTACTAATACATAAATCCCTTACATCTAATCCAAGAAATTTACCTTGGTATATGTTATTTACAACGGGTTATACAATTTAATGCTTTTATATCGTCTGCATCATCATTCTCTGCTGTTATTTGCATCGAATGTGTATTTTATACAAACTTGATAGTAGAAGATTTATTAGAAATTTTTTTACATTTGAAATGCATCTGCATCACGTTTTATATTAGACCAGTAACTGAAGCATATTCAATCAACCGTACAACTCTTGTTGAATACCATAATTGTCGGCTACTAGGTTGATTGAAATGGTTTCACGTGTTTTATAAAATAGGTCGTGTTATAAACAAAACTGATACTCGACCAACCAAATTTGAAATAAAAATATCACCTACTAACTGAAAGACTGAAAGTTAGATATATTCATTAAACACTTCAATATCGATATGGCTTATTCTCCAAAATTAAGTTTTGCCGCTATCGGTACCATGGGCGCTGTTCTCACCATATATGCCTTCATCAAATCCCCATTGAAATACCAATGGGCAAGTGAAAACAGAATTAGTCCAAAAGCAGATTTAGCCTGGAGAACCGCATCCCAAAAATGGCTTGATAACCAATAAACAGTTATACGTCTAAAGAACGAGAAAGAGGTCGGGAGAAGTTTAAGAAGAAATAGGTGCATTGAGATCTCACGGTTGATACCTGAGGGTTTAGTTTGGCCGTTGTTCATTTGTATCTTTGATATCTTTATATTTTGCATAATTATATTCAAATTAATGTATAGTAATACACAAATCTATGTCTATATAAATTAGTCCCGAAGTTGGCTTTCCTTTTTGTCTATATTTTTCATTTCGAAATTATCCAAGTTACTGGCATCTTGTAATTTCACCCAGTCGTTCTCTAATTTGATAAAACACCACAACCATCTTCGGAATATTTCCAAAACTTCAACAACTAAATACCCCAACGAGAGTGAATCAGATCCGAATAAAAATGTTCCCATTTTATTCATCATGTTGAGGTCCTCAACTTCATTTTTAATAAAGAGTTTGAGAGTCCAAAGAAATCTTAGCATAAAATCAATCAATATGATGCAATAATATCCGAAGGAATTTCTGTATATGAGTTGATGGGAAGGTCTCAAGATTGTAAATGTGGATATCTTTTGCGACTTAAAGAAGAAATCAAATACCGCAAAGCCCCAATCCATCTTGATGTCCCAAACGAATGCATACGTCGAATTTAGAACGGAGCAAAAATACCACCAGGCATTTAATTTGGTCAATCTGGCCAAAACCTCATTTTCCCTAAGGTGTTCGTTGTTTTCGGGAGATAAAATTTGTAATGTCATTTTGATTAACAAGTTAATTATTAACGGACAAATCGCAGTACAATACTTCACCATGTTGAAAAAATGCTGCAGCTTTTTGGTAGTTGAATATTCATACCAACACTGCTTTATACGAATAAGTGTCGGAATACATAATATTACGAATTCGAGTTTGATATTATATGGGCTTTCTGGTGAATAATAGTTTCCCCATACAAATAAGCCAAAATCGTTAACAACCTTGTTGTACGAGGTTAGTGTATCGGAAATCAATATATCGTTGGTCCTCATTGTAGACGAATTAATGTTGCCGAATAATACTCTTTTCATGGTCGTAAATGCACGGTATTGGCCAATAGATTTTGAGTTAGTCTTGGAACTCGATTGGTAAAAGAGCTTGAAAAACATGTACAAGAAGGATACCACCGGAATCGCTTTGTACAAGAATACGATTAATGCATTCTTAGTTTCATGTTCAGGATCATCATATTTTAATTGAATTATTAAATACAAGCTGTATCCCACAAAGTTGTATAACGTTATTTCCCGAAGTGTTGACCAAACCGCCTTAAGCAAAATTTTGTTTTCAATACGGTCAGCCTGCAAGGTAGTCCCGTATTCCCCTGTACTTGGTAAGCGGTCATCCAATTGTGCGTAATTATGACTAGAGTATGATAAATTCAACAACTGTAGAATGTTAAGCTGTGAAAAGTTTGTACATAGGTATATTATTGAGTACCATAGATAGACACCTAAATGTATAATGAACAATATCCTGAAAGGTAATGGAACCACGTCATTGAAATTAATTTCAGAAGACCCTGAATGTTCAGACATGGCGAAGCTATATAACAGAATGCTGGTATATTCGTTAGACACTATATTATTTTTTATACTTGTTCAATTTCCGAGAAACAAAATTCACGTGATTAAGATAAGGTTACCGGAATAATACTTACTGAAGACTATTTCTACCCGGAAATTGATTAGTTACAAATACGGTTACTTCACAGCTACAGCGGCATGCAGCTGACAATAATCAACCATGGTTAAGTGCCAAACCACAAGCCAGGTACTAAGAATTTAACTTGAGCGTGGGACGTCAAGCTGAAGGTACGAAAAAGAAAGGGAATTGAACATCAGTTGAAATATACAGTAGGCTTCAGACGCAATCACCCTTTTGAGTGAATCGCGATTTAGGTATGGTTTAATCAGAAGTGTTCATGATTAGCATGGAAACATCATAAGCCATCGTTTGATAATCAACTGATTTTCAAGTTCCTTGATCTCATCGACGCAAGACTCGTATTAATACAATTGTAAAGAATTGGAGGAGGGAGACAATCTATATTCATGGATTAAATATTAGAGACAATAGTGAGGGATTGAGATGTTGGCCTAAAATAATAAAAAATCTATATAAAAGAAATATCCTGAACGAGACTAAGAAATGAATGTCAATACTTCATAACGCAATCATTCTGTTAGCTGTTAGTAAATTGGTCTTAAGTAAAATCGTTTCAAATATTGAGATATGGTACACTTCAGAATTTTCAGTGTGTTTGGCATAACAAATCGAATCGGTCATAGTCCTGTAAAAGGAGCCTCCGTTTGGGGCGACATCGTGTCATCATGGTAACATTATCTCTTCTTCATCTATATCGAATCATACATACTGTTTGTTAGTAGAACAAAGTAATGTTTTAATAAAGAAAAAGATGTAACAAAACTTCCTTTAGTACGATTTTTTTTCACATCGAGTTTTTCATAATGAGAAAATCTGTTACCCGGCACAAACAGTAACTATAGGGCTTTTGGTTGTCTAAGTTGTGTAAATATGAATATATGGACTAACGCTATGTATATAGTATGTAATAATATACAGAGGTGATATCTATTTCTTGTTTCCAGTGAACTTTTTCGATTTTTCCTTCCTGGTATTCTCTCGTCTTTCAGCCTTAGTTAAATATCTAAACTTCTTCTTCTTCTTTATCTTTTCCTTAGTTGACGGTTTAGCAACTCCACATAAGACAGCATAGTTCTTAGCCCTACTTATGGACTCATCTAATATTTCTTCCGATTTCTTCAAATTAACGTTGTTCGTCTTAGCAATTGCATCTAAATTCATTTGTTGGACATTCGAGATGGCTGGATTATCAATCGATTCAACGGTGACCGTTGTCTCATCGTCTATTATGGCATTAGAATCTGGTAATAGCTTTTCTTCGTCTACTTTGTATACTTCTTTATGCTGAAGGATTCCTTTTGGAAGTTTGTTCTTAGGTTCTGTCGATCTGGGGGATTCTTCATCACTATTTTGAGCGTCATTATCGTCTGCCTCAAAACCAGTCCATTTAATGTCTTCGTTGTCGTCCTTGTTCTCTGCGTCATTACCCTCATCCTCGCTATCACCGAAATTGGTGATTTCCTTCACTGTCTCGTTGAATCTCTTAAGTTGGGTTTCAACGTCCTTCTTCTTTTCATCTCTTATTTTCTTCCTTTCATCTATCCTGGTCAAACGCTCCTGTTCTTTATTATACTCTTGTGCCTTCTTTTGTCTTTGCAATTTTCTTTTATGAAACCCCGTTAAATATTCTTGACGGGAATCTTTATCAAAAACAACTTCATCAACCCCAAACTTCTTAGCCTGCTTTTGAGCGTACTTCTTCCCACCCGTTAAGATGTCTCTATTAGTTCTAACCGGTGCCATAGCGTACTATCTTCATATAGACTATTAAAGGTGGAAAAGATTTGAAATACGCAATGAGCATCGCACTCAAATAAATTTTATTTGAAATACAATAGATGATCATCATCAACAAAATAGCTTCTTCCTTAACTATTACTATTAAATTAAAAACTTGGGTCAGTAATTCCCAATAATACAATCCTTGCATTCTAAATAAAAACTTTTACATACTATGGAAAATATTGACAACGTGAAATTATTCGTCCAGTCATTGGATAACTCAGTAGACCAACTTACAGAAAAATTGGAGCCGATATTAAAGAAATCGTTAGACGAAATGGTTGCATCATCAGACTCTGAAATGGAACGCATAAAGGTATATAATAACTATGCATACATGTTGATTTCTATACTATTCTCATATTTGAAGACTCTTGGCGTAAATACAGATCAGCACCCCATAATGAAGGAATTAACAAGAATCAAAATATACATGAAAAGGTTCAAAGATTTTGAGACAAAATTGACATCAAAAGATACATCGAAAGAGGATGCAGAGGCTGCAAGAACTTATATCCAAAACACTCTTGGTTCTAAAATAAATGGCGGGGGAGCTGCAATAAATTCCAATATGAGCTCTCCAGCAATCAGCTCTTCAAATTTCACTGGAGTTCATACGAAATTTAACGATTCTGAAAACGTCAGTGAGTCAGAGTCCTCATCAAAATATAATGCACCTCAGACTTCGAGGAAGAAGATATCATCCAGGCCTAAGAACAAAGCATCTAAGGTTACAAAACCCTCTAGCAAGTCTAAGCGCTCGAATATGAAATAGGTATATAGTTGATAAATACTTATATTGTATATACTGTATTAATTATATGAATTAAAAGTAATTAAAAATGAGGTTGAATGCATTGTGAATATAGAAATGAAAATTGTGGAAAGAAGCATCAACAGGTATCATACCTCACAAATAGAATTCTTCGAATACGTGTTCGTGCTTCAAGTTTGCTTCGACAATAAAGAATACTTCAATTAGCAAGTTTGGAAATTTCTCGTTAAAGTACTTGTAAAACCCATTTGGTAATGGGCTCATCTTTTGTTGTAACGTGGCCGGCATATCATTGAAATGATGGTACTTATTTCTAAAAGCTCGCATCAAGTCCATCAATTTCTCAGGCTGGTATTTTCTATATTTTCCTAAGTTATCCATGAACTCAACGTCGAATTTTTTATGCCAGTTACCTTGATGAACATTCAAAGAAATGCTTTCCAATTTTAAGAGTAATTCACTTGGTGGTTCTCTTCTTTCGATTTCAAATCTGTCACTTACTTTTAATAAAAAATCTAATTTTTTACTCATGGGCCAAAAGTAAGAGTGATTTAAAATGGTTGAAATATCAGGTCTTAATTTAGGATTATGGTTAACCATGGATGAAATTAAATGCGACAGTTCAACATAATCCACAGGACAATTGATTTTCAAAAGAGATAAATCATATTCACCTTTAATAATATTGCCTTCCCGAAGATATCTGTCACCGAATGGATGGGAGCCTTTTGTTAATATGTAAAAAAAAACACAACCTAGCGAGAAAATGTCAATCGCTTTGGTTAATCTTTTACCATTTAAGTTCGAAGTTGTCGTTATTGAATGACGCGATGACGATCCAACAGACGAAATTGTATCTGGGGAAATTTCTAGTAAATCATGATGTAGCAATAATTCTGGAGCTCGCCAACCAGATGTACCCAGTGCAGCGTTTTGAGTAGTCGCTCTAAATGAGGATTGATCAGCATCTAATTTTTTACACAAACCAAAATCAGAAATCAATAACCTTGCAGATGGGTTAGCAGACTTTTTAGCAGACTTTTTCAAGTCTGCGACCAATATATTTTGAGGTTTCAAGTCCCTATGAACAATTTTTAAAGAATGTAAATAATGCAATCCGCTTACGAGTTGGTGTAACACGTCGTTGGCATCAATGTCCTTCAATCTTATTTCTTTAGGAAAAGCTTTCGATCTCTCGACAATATCCTCCAAAGAACATAAACATAATTCTAATGCAATATACAAGAATTTTTCTGTCTCACTCAGTTGTGAACAAAAGTATCGTATTACATTGGGGTGGTCATCGCTTTCTTGTAATAACTTAACTTCATGGTTGGCGATATCATAGAAATCGAGTAGCATTCTTTTCACTGCTACTGGTCTATTTTCGAAAGTGCCTTCATAAACTATAGTTCCATGCGAACCATATCCTAATATTCTATCTGTAATTATTAAATTATTCTCTATCTGCAACTTCTTTGAAGGTATTTTATTCATTTTAGATTTGATTAAACTTCTGGTATTGATAACATCGCCTGCGGTTTCAATATCGCTGTTGGTAATTTCCTTATCCTGTGACTCACTAGAATCTTCGTTGATAACCTTTTTATTCTTACCTCGTTTCCCCCCTCGGCTTCCCCTTTTACGCTTCTTTTTTGTTTGAATTTCATCATTATTGTTTTCATTACCTGAGTCTTCAGCATGAAATCCCTTCCCTTCAATTTCAGTTGTACGATCACTAATTGTGTTTATATTAGAATCTGAGTTTTCGAGTGTCTCGTTAGGTGTGATAATTGTAACCTTTTTCATGATCTTTTCTTTACTATCAAAATCATCATTGTTGCAAGACTTCTTCATTATATCCTTCTTATCTCTTTGCACTGTATCTAAGTTAGTTGAATCATTAGAATTCGATGAATCAATAGAATTGGTTCTTTCAATATTAGACGATGTCAGATCAACTTTATATTTCTCGTTATTTAATTTTTCCGCAGTACCTATGGAATTAATGATTTTATTATCCGTGAAACTATTTCCTGCTTTCTGTTCTGAATCAAGAGCGAGGTTTTTGTTAAGGAAAAACATTTTTAATCTTCTGCCTAATTTACCAAATTTCCCAAAAGACATTAATAGTGCCAATAATATTAATATAACAATTACATCTTCGCAAATTCGTTTGATGAGTGATAACGAAGTTATTGTCGCAGAATTATTGTTATCGGGTGATGACATATATTTGTTTGAACTTCCAGAGTCTAGTAATAATAAATCTTGGTTATTAGACGTATGTGGTACTGTTGATTCATTTATGTCATCTTGCTCAGAAGATTTCGATAGTCTAATACCGTTTATAATATTTGGAATCTTACAATTTTCCTCCTGTTCAAAATATTGACTGGTCGATTTCCCATCTCCAATTCTCTTGATTTCCTCGTCTCTGAACTCCATAAATCTTGATACTGGTTGATACATATTATCAGAAGTTAAGTGTTTAAACTTATGAATACCACGAATTAAATTCTCCACGACCTTATTTGATCCTGTTTTAGACTCATATACTTGAAAATTCTTTAGATGGTCGAAATTCATATTCCCATGTTGATGGGCTAATTCATATAAAGCCATTTGATATTCCGATATAGGGGCACTTTTTATTAACGTTGGATAATTATTGAAGCTCATCGCAAACCACTCTTGGCTATTCGAAGTCTTATTAATAAAGCACAAGTCGCTATTTGCTGATTGCTCATTAGAACTCGTTTGTAAGTCATTTAAATACTTTAAAGGATGCGGCAAAACGACATAATCATTTAGAGATTTCATATTATTGAAGATATCAAATACATTAACCGCCAACAGTGGCAATTTGTTAATCCAAATTGGAGTTCCAATGTCTTTGTTTATTGCCAATAAGGATTTATCATGGAATGGTGTGAAATAAAGTTTGTCCATGCTTTGTTGATTCTGGACTATCAAATCATTATCAATATTATTTGGACCCCATTGTGAGTACGTTACATTCCATACTATGTTCGTTTTTTCTTTGGAATGAATAGACAATTCATACGTTGTCTTTCCGAGCATTATCGTGTCTTGTTGATCTAAATTTTGATTACGGTAGTGTGTGTTTGGATTGGGACACTTTTCCTCGTTTCCAAAAACGGACTTAATCTCCCCGGTATATATATTTATCGTGAAAAGCGAAGTCTTTCTAGTTCCAGTATAAATTTTATCATCTCCGCTTAATGAAAATGGAGATTCAAGTACCAAATCTTTGATGCTAGTGGGTAATTTATTGAGACCAAATTGGGGCACAAAATAATATAACGATCCATCCTTATAGGGTTCTACGAACCATAGAATGTTCGATTGTGTATTTTCATCATCGTGCAGACCATTGGCAGAACTATTATTAGCTATCTTGACTAATGGTTCTTCTATAGGCAAGGTCCACAATAAAGCACCACTGTTTCTTTCAATCCCATGTAAATTGCCGTCAATATCGCTCACTAAAAGTAAGTCCGTAAGCTTCCAGTCTTTTATGGATCTGAGATCTAATGGCGTTACATTGTAATTTTCTATTGCTGCTGGTCTCGGTTCGACATTGTCTCGTGGTATTATATCCTTATTCACTTTCTCTAGTCGAGATGAGCATTCTATGATCGTAGTATGTATGAACAAACTAAGAATAGTCAATATAATATTGAAATGCATATTAGTGGTTCAGTCGAACAATCTCAAATTATTCAACCTTTTATTCGTATTAAAGGCAAGGCGATTCTCGATTATTGGATCCTTTTTCAAATTAATGCAACTAAAACAAACTTAATATCTCCTGTATCTATATATAATATAATGCCTTTTTAAGTATAGTGAATATTGTGATGAACCGATAATTCAAAGTCATCAAGTTTTGTGTAATAAAAAAAAATCAAAGAATAGCGTGACAAAATGATTTGCGACATTTCAAGATAGTGAAGTTGATCCAAATTCAATTGATACTCTGGAATTAATAGACGCTTTATTTAACCAATGCTGAGTTCTATGACAAATGATAGTCGATTGAATCGGCTGAATTCAATTTTAAATGATGAAAGTTCAATAGATGATATATTTACGCATTTAACCATTCCCCAAATTCAGAAATTGAATAAAGAATATAAACAGAATGTCACCAATGCTAAGAATGATTTACATGAATTAGTTGGCAATAAATATCGAGATCTTATCAAGATTGCAGAGGATATTAGTAATATGTACATGGTGACAAGTGAAGTTGATCAAAAATTGTCAGACTTATCATATAGGCAGTCTAGGTTTGTTAATTTCAGTACCCTGAATTCGTTTTCCAGATATAATAGCTCTATTAGAAGACAGGAAGCGAGTGAAGCTAGAAAAAACGAAAAATTAACGATTTTGAAAAATATCATCAATAATCAATTAGTGTCATTTGAGATCAGACTTTTGTCGTCTCAACAGAGGCCGCCGTTACGAAACACGTCAAATTATATATATTATGCAAAGTGCTTTTATACGTTAGAGGTTGTTTTTGAAGATACATTAAAAGCAGATAAACATTTAACGGATAAATTGGCATCATTCAAGGCATCGTTTGTGTCATTCTTGAGAGCAGAACTTTCGAGCTATAATGTGCTCGAATCATTATCGTATTCTAATGATGCCGGCAAGTATAACTCGTCGCAAAATCTTATATGGGAAGATATCTTTACTGCCACTAACTCATATCTTGCGGATGATGATTTCGAAACTTTTGATGAGGACGAGGACGAGGAGGATGATTTAAAAATACACGATACAGACAATAATGAAGACACAAACCAAGACGAGAAATTGCATGAGATATACAACAAAAATTCATTACCCATTATTAACTATCTAATTGCCTACATAATTTTAAATCATAATAATGATGAATTGAATACGTTAAATAAGGTTCGTGATAACTTCATCAATTTAAGATATAACTTTCTAGATAATTTGTTCTCGAACATTATTTCTACTGCAAAACCGGAAAATGTTTCTCGTGTCGACTTCTATAAGATCTTTAAATACATTGAGAACACTTGTGATTATAGTTCCAAATATTTTCATACTGAAAGACCTACCAAAAATGAGTTACTAAAAAACTTAAAACAAGCCACAGGTTCATGGAAGGCGTCTCACTTGATTGGCTTTCACAACTGGATTGAAAATGAGGAGGTTAAATTCGATCAAGATTTAATTTTGAGAAATATTCCAAAGCAATCATCAGATGCAGATGCAGTTGATGTAAATGTACATAAATTTCCTAAACTTTTATCTAAATTTTGTGGTGACTTAATTAAACTGGTATCCGATAATTGTGATCAAGGTATAAACAATCTTCGATATGTTTTTGTCATTTTTCATAATTTTATAATTTGCCTTAAGAAATTAGAAGTTTCAATAGTATCTAATGGTTCTAGCTCAAAATTGATAGATCTTCTTTCGAATTCAGCGGAAAATAATAAATCTATTGCCATAGGCTTACTTGAAAATGTTATTTCAAAGACGAAAGATGTATACACACGGCACTTGGAAGCTTTATGCAAGGAATCTGATGGGAATAAAATTTCTGATATCTTATCAATCATTAAACAGAACCTTGCAAGCAATACGTTCAATGTTGAAAACAAAACTTTTGAATTATTTTCATCGAATTTGGTTGAGAAAATAGATGATGATTTAGATAAATATATTGATCTGGTGGCTCAAATATCGTCCTTACCATCATTATCGATGGCAAATCAAGATATTTGTCATAAAATCAATGTATGGTTTGATTCTTATATTGAATATAATGACATGATAAGCCTTGATAAAGAGTCTGGTTGGAATAGATTGACCTCCAGCAATTGCTTGAACCATTTGTCTGATGTCTTATCGAGGGATAAAATTAATTCATCTGGAAAATGGGGTAAATTTTCAAAAGACTTGTTGTTAAAGGAGTTTGAAACATTGACTTTAGATTTAGAAAATAATCTTCATGAAAAAATCAATTCCTTAGTCGAACAAATTGGGGCATCCGTAAATTTCTGTCGGAAGGAAAATGATTTAGAAGCATTATACTACTTGCTACGTATTTTAATCACATTATCAGATAGATTGGTTAATTTCGACAAGAACAACAACCAGAATAAATTCTTATCTAAATCCATATCAATCTTACACAGCCTATGTGGGGAAATATTTGGATCTATCATCAATATTATTCCTGGTCTTGATAATAATGATGATTCATCATTTATGGATTCATTTGACGAATTCATTGTTAACCTATTTGAAAACCTGGAGGGTTTATCATCAGAACTACCAAATAGACCCTCACTTGAATTGTCATCATTACTATTTTATTTGGCATCTAAATACACATCTCCCTTTACGGAAGATTATTCGAAGGATTATGAATACGGGAAATTATTTCTGAATCATCAGGTATCTAAAATTTTCGCAGCATTGAAGAAGAAATGGATAGTAGAAGATATAATACAGAAAAAGATCATCGAAAGATTAACCTATTTTTCAAAGAACAATACAAGCATTGAAAGTGATAATAAAGAAAAGACAGAGAATAATGGAAGCACGCTTCTGCAAAACCTAGATGGAAAGGAGCACCCGATTATATGTAAAGAGAAGCTTCTTGTAATCTTCGCAAATATGGTCTACTTATTACAGTTCACGAATGAAACGCCGATCAGTGAAATATCGAATTCGCTTATTGAAGAGCATGTCAAAAAATTAAATGATGCAACACAAGGCAAAGCGACTGTCGATGAACTTTCAATGAAGCTCATTGTAAAGAATATTACAGAGTTTTACAAATCTAATAAAGGCATATATTTACCCTTACTGATCTCATAATCTATAGATTTTTATATTTAAGGTTATAATATACAACGTATAGCATAAAAATACTTATACGTATTAATAAAGGTAGATCTTTGAACCACCTTCTTTTGTCAATATACTGAGGGCTTCAGGGGTTTCTTTTATATCCCAAATATTTTGTTGCTTTTGGTCTAAATATGAGTTGTCAACAATAATAATTTTGATTTCATCCTTCTTCAATTCCAGATCTTCACCATTCAAAACTTTCAAAAGTCTGCCTGGTGTACAACAAAGAATACGTGATCTGGTTGATTTAACTAATTTCAAATCAACATCAAGTTTGTTCTTGGTAATTAATTTTAAAGATGAGCCAGATATTTCACGAGTTGCACGGTGAATGTCACAAGCACGTAATGCTGACATTGATACTATCGCAATAAATTTTCTTTCTTCACCTTCCAAATTAACGTTGCTTGTATTATCTACACCATTGTCTTTTTTATTTTTCTTATTCTTGTTTTTCTTATTCTTCTTGTTGTCATAGGATGGTAACATATTCTTGAACCTTCCAAGAATAAATTTTGATAAATTGTCCATGTTACGCTTATCATCAAATTCAGAGGTAGATCTGAAATCTGTCTTAGTGAAATACAATTCTCCCAATTCTAAATTTGACAAATTAGGATTCTTCTGGTTTATTTTATTATTAATGAAGTCTGCAATAACATCTGGAGATGTTTCTTGTGACAAATTCTTCTTCTGTTCAATATCCATTTCCATCTTTACTTTCTTCTTCTCTTGTAACTTGGATGTTTTCGCTTTTCTCTTCTTACCGTTATTCTGTTCGGATTCAGTTTTGGCCTGATTAGGTTCTTCATCTGATACTTCATTTTCAAATTCAGAATCAGGATTGACTTCCTCCCCAGAAGAGAACACAACGTTGTACTCTAAACCATCATCCAAATCGTCACCCGCAATAGATATTGGTTCTAATTTACTCATTTTGCGTTGCTGCTTTAAATATGGATCGTAAAGGTATTTTTTTTTTAGTGTGATGAGATAACATCGCAGAAAAGTTGACGCAAAATAAAATATTCCGAACTATCACCAAATATTCAAATATTGACAATAAGAAGAAGAATAATATATTTTTGAGATAAGAAGAAAGAAATATGCTACGATTGAGCAAAGGACTTTGTCCTAGGATATTAACCAAAAATGTTTTACAACAGTCTCGGTCTATTATTATTAATGCTGATTTACAAAGAAAATTAACTAAATCAGCGGAATACCCAGTTATTGTTATAGGCGGAGGACATGCTGGATGCGAAGCTGCAACAGGTTCCGCGCGCTCTGGAACTTTAACAACATTGATTACACCTAGCATAGATAAAATTGGCACGGCATCTTGTAATCCATCAATGGGTGGGGTCGGAAAGGGTACTCTACTTCGAGAAGTTGATGCATTAGATGGCGTCTCATCTCGAATTACAGATAAGGCAGGTATCCACTTTAAAATATTGAATGCCTCTAAAGGTCCTGCCGTTCATGGTCCGCGTGCTCAAATCGATAGAAATATTTACTTGAATGAAATGCAACGAGAGATTTTGAATTATGAAAATTTAAAAGTAGTTGAAGCCCAGGTTGAAGATATCATTATCGAGCCACCAAGAAACGAAATTACTGACACTACGGGTAGAAACTTTGGTATAATAAGAGGAGTCATTCTATCTGATGGCCGCATATTGAAATGTTCCAAAGTGGTTGTAACTACAGGTACCTTTTTGGGAGGTGAAATTCATATTGGACTTTCGTGTCATCCCTCAGGACGTATGGGCGAGGAAGCGACTTTTGGGCTATCTAAAACTTTTCGTGATGCAAGCTTTCGTTTAGGTCGTTTGAAGACAGGTACTCCACCAAGACTCTCGTCAAAAACTATCGATTATACCAATTTAACGCCTCAATATTCAGATTACCCACCACAACCAATGTCGTATATGAACGATGAAGTTGAACTTCAGGAGCAACTAATGGCATGTCATATGACTTCAACGACTCCTGAACTACACAAGCTTATTTCGGACAATTTGGATCAGTCAATTCATATCCGGGAAACTGTCAAAGGTCCACGTTACTGCCCCTCTATTGAATCAAAGATTATAAAATTCCCACAAAAATCTACTCATTTGGTATGGCTTGAACCAGAGGGCTTAGATACCGACTTGGTTTATCCGAATGGTATATCTTGCACAATGCCAGCAGAAATACAAGAACAAATGGTAAGAATGATGCCGGGTTGTGAAAATGTTACAATGATACAACCTGGGTACGGAGTTGAGTATGATTACGTTGATCCAAGAGAACTAAAAATGACATTGGAAACAAAATTAGTTGATGGTCTTTATCTAGCAGGTCAGATCAATGGAACAACTGGTTATGAAGAAGCGGCGGCCCAAGGTTGCATAGCTGGTATTAATGCTGGCTTAGCTTATGCAAATAAACCGGCTTTAGAAATTCATAGATCTGATGGTTACTTAGGTGTCTTGGTTGATGATTTAATTACTAAAGGTGTTGAAGAGCCTTATAGAATGTTTACATCTAGATCAGAATTTAGGATTTCCATTAGATCGGACAATGCGGATAAGAGATTGACTCAAAAAGGTTATGATGCCGGTGTTGTAAATCAGAATAGATATAACCATTTCAAGAGTGAGATGCAACATTTCGATGCTATTAAGGAACATTTGAAATCATTTTCATTCTCTGGCGCCAAGTGGGCACCAATATTGAAAGGCAATATCCTGGATGTTAATAAAACTACTGTCGTAGATGGCTGGAAATTGTTATCATACAAAGATGTTAGTTTATCAGACGTAATTCCCCATTTACATAAATTTTCTGAAAACGGAAAATTACCAGAATTATATAACAATATCAACAGACGATTACTTGGTCGTATTAATGTTGAAAGTACATATGAACCATGGATGAAAAAGGAAGAGGCACATTTGAGAGCATACCAAGCAGATGAGAATTTACTTTTACCAATGAATTACAATTATACAAATGAAGGAAACCTAAAAATTTCTTATGAAGTTTGTCATTTGTTGAACACGATACAGCCTAAAACAATTGGTCAGGCAAGACGTATTCAGGGAGTTACGCCGGCAGCAATCTTCGAATTATTTAAATTGGTGAAAGGTAACCAAGTCGAGCTAGCGATGCAGCACAAAAGTCTTGACTAAATTTTTTAAAATGCATCAAATCGCCTATCTTGTAAATAATATTGATTAATATACATGTATCTATAGTACAATCATTTCTATTTAGAACGAAATTTAATCTGCTTCACTATCACTAAATGCTTTTAAATGTCTTATATTTTGAAACCGATCTCTCAGGTCTGGTGTTATTTCATTGCTGTAATCTGATTCACTATCACTCATTGAGTTCTCCGAATTATTCTCCAAATTCTCTTTGTTAGGCTTTCTAACATTGACCCCACTATGTAAATTATCATCGAGAGATATGAGTAATTCTAAGGGTAAAAATTTATAAGCCAAATTAGTTATACTTTCAATTCCATGTATGGTATTATTGCCAACAGAAGTGAATTTAATTCGGTTTAAATATAATAGAACATCCTTGATATTAATTTGATTGCTATTATTATTAGTCCTATGAGCTGAGTATGCCTCTAAGTCGGAAACTACACTCAGAATAAATTCGTCTGATTTTTGTTGAATAAATTCATAGATACCAGGTGTAAAACGTTTGGCTCTCGTAGTATTGATTTTCTGTTTAGAAGTCATATTATCGTTTATAGGTGCAATTTGCAAAGACTTGACAACTTTCTTGACCATAGCTATTGATATTGAATGATTCTGTTCAAGTCTAGTTTTCTTATTGTTTCTTATTATTCTTGAATTCTGTGGTATAACGTTCTTGTCACTATACTTAATCAAGTTCACTTCGTCTTCATTGTAGTCATGATTCCCATCTAATGATTCTTCAAAATTATTGTTATCAACATTATCAAGCGTATATTCTTCATTAACAACTGCACCTGGGAAGGCGGATTCCGCTCCAAATTCCTCGTGGTTCGATAATTCTTCAACTCCTGGCGAGGCTATTCCAGTCGGTATAGCTATTACTTCTGAT
Source organism: Debaryomyces psychrophilus (assembly GCA_900186205.1). NCBI lineage: Eukaryota > Fungi > Ascomycota > Pichiomycetes > Serinales > Debaryomycetaceae > Debaryomyces > Debaryomyces psychrophilus. Next base: position 67,142 of record FYBW01000018.1, on the reverse strand, counting down.
AAATATTCTGAACGCAGCGATGGTTCATAATTTATTGCATCTTCACCGAAATCTATATCCTTGTTGTTAGTCATTTTATTTAACACAACACTAACATCGTTTATTTCGTTATCATCATAAACGTTATCGTTGTATTGATCATTAATATTATTGTTCAAACTATTGCCATCCACATTTGAAGAGTCTTCTGAAACGAATAAGCTTTTTGGTTTGTCTTCATCATAGGCATCTAAATCTATCTTCGGCGGTGTTTTTATGTCAATTAGAGTATTGTTTCTGATATAATCGTTATTGTCTTCTATGACAAAATGACTTTGCATTGCACTCAAATCTATGTTTTGCACATTATCATCTGACCCTATTTCATCAGACCGTATTTTTTCGGACTGTATTTCTTCGTGGGGTATTATTTCCATATTCTTAGACTCCTCAGTATCTGTCTTTTTAGACTTCTTAGCTTGTGCAGCTAGTATACGTTCCAAGTAAGAAAATGTCTTTCTCGGTGGGGAGCTATTATTTACAAGGCTCTCACTCAAATCCGTCTTTTCTTGTTTCTCTAGTTCACGTCTGTTTGAATCTGGTGAAATTGGCATACCTTCTAACTCTGGGAGTGGTAGGGACTGATCAAAGTCATTGATTATTGAACTATTTCGTTGAATAACCGATTCCAACTCTGGAGTAACTTTTTCAGGTGTCTTCTGCAAAAATTCCTCTTGTTGTGCTTTTCTTATTCCATTTGCACTATCGTCCAATTTGTAGGTTTCATCCTGCTTCTTTTCTTCTATCGCTAGTTTGCAAAACAACCTCAAGTAATCAATCGTTATAGGCCCAATATAATTGGGGTCAAACGCCGTACCCCCATTTTCCGTCATGATTAGGGATCGCCTTTTCCGTCTTTTATTACCCATTGTGAAATTACTACTACTGCGTCTCTTATCTGTGTTTCTAGTTGGTGTTAATCTGTCTGGAGATAAACTTGTTATTGCACCTCTACTCATCAGCGGAGCCATTGGTCTTGATCTGGACCTCAGTTTTGATCTCCTCAGTGATCCAGGTGCAGAATTGCTTTCTTGGCTTAGTTTAGCTGTAATTGACGGTAACTCATGTGGAGGTAAGTGGATATCACTTGTCCTGAATATTGTTCGGCTTCTCTCTGAATATATTGCAAAACTTTCTTCTATTCGGGAAAACCTCCTCAATGGCGTAGATGGCTCAGTTACATTCCGTATATTGACCGTTTGGCCAATATCATCCATTCTCTTGGCTAGGTATCTAGAAGTAAATCAATGTATGATAAGCGTTTGTTTACTATTATCATAAGTTTCGTTTTTAGTACGTTGCGCGACCAATTTTTTTGGATATAATTGAGTGAAAAGTAGGTACTAATTGACATTTAAACAATTAAGCAAAGTAGCAATGAGTCAAACACAGTCGGTTAGTGGAGACAACTTGCTCACGGCTTTGGTATCGGGGTCTACCGCTGCAGCAATTTCAGCAACGTTGACATATCCATTAGATTGTGTCAAAACCCAGCAGCAGTTAAATGATGTAGGGAGGATGCATAAGTTTAACATTCCAGGAAATTACCCTGGTACGATTTCTCAGTTATTTAAAGGAGGAAGTGCGTTGGTAATTGGCTCTACAATGAAGAATTCCGCAAGGTTAGTTCTGTACAATTGGCTGACAAAATTTATGACACTGGATGATGGTCACCACCAGAAGATTAGTGCCCCAAGAATTGTCATCGCAGGTGTCATGAGTGGCTTCCTTGAGACCTTGTGGATAATTCCATTTGAAAATATCAAGATAACAATGATTCAGAATATGACGTTGAATAATGAGATTGCAAGGGTGGCAGAACATGGAATTAAGTATGATGTTACTGGTTCGACGGTAATGAACAAGCATCACAAGCCGGTTCTGAATATTTTTGGAAAACAGTACGTTTCACCACATGCGTACTTTACTAATGACATACTATCCCACTATAAAGGTAATAAGCCAACAGGCAGGTTCCAAGTTGCTTCTAAACACTACGGTAAAAAAGAAGCCTTAAAGATGAAATTCAATAAGCATCCTACCATGACTTTCCTTGGCACTATTCGTGAAATATATTCTCTTAAAGGTTTGAATGGGTTTGCGTCTGGTACCTGTATAACTATGGTTCGTCAAGTAGCTATATCGACTGTATGGTTGTCAACATATAATGCGACAAGACAGTTACTTGATCCCCATAGCAATAATGAGCAAAGCTGGTTTGGTCATAAACACACTGCTTTCCAGCTGATTGGATTACATTTGTTATCTTCCATAGCTGTCGTAGCTGCTACACAGCCGCTTGATGTGGTCAAAAGTAATTTGCAGCTGAAAAATGGTAAGCTAATCTATAAAGATTCTTTAACAACTGCATACAGGTTATTTTTGGAACAGGGATTTAGATCTATGTGGAAAGGTTCTTTCCCTAGGGGTATCAAAATTGCTGTCAATGGTGGTTTAACTGTATCCATTTATAGCTATGTTGAAGACCTCGTCGGTGTGGCCGGCGGCCAGACAGTTTTTGCTGAATGAGTAATATTGAACAGTTTTTATAGAAATTATATAAAATGCTAAACTACATTATAATACATGAACTATTTATTCTTCTAAGTATACAGGTATTAGGACTTCGCCGCTCTTGTGTATAACCCCATTAAAACTTCTCGCTAATAACCCACCACTAAAGCTAGGTTGACTAAACCCGATTTCCTTCTTGTCAAGTACAATTCCATAAACAGAGTGAGCCAAAACTATATCTAGGAGTCTTTTTGCCAAGCCACGTAGCCTCCATTTAGGAGCTACCCATATACGTGATATGCCTAACTTGATCAGTTTATTCACCTGGTTAGGTACTATACCTTGGGTTCTATGAATTATCCACCGGCATTGCTTTTCAACATCATTGATTGGCTCTGTCGTACATATCCCAATAGCTCTACCGTCTATCACCACAATAAAGGCTTTTCCTTGGATTGGGCCCTTATAGTCTTTTTGCCACGCTTTGCCATCCGAAGGAGCATTCAATTCCCGGTTTACGGCCTTCAATAATTCCTCCACTCGTTTCACCTGTTTGATCAGCTTCCTGTCGATTGTTATTATCAACGTCTCCTTGGACGACGAATGCAGCTTCTTCGATTTTGATGTCCTCCTCGCCTCGACCGACGAATCAGCTAATACAATAAACCTTTCGAGTATATTGCTACAAAATGACGTTGGCCACGTTATACCGTTTATAAAATTGAAGTGATATTTTTCGTGAAGATCATTATCATTTGATACATGTTTATAGTATGTCATTCCACATGTTGCACATGTAGTTGATTGTGATGTATTTGGCGACGATGATGGAAAGTTTAGTACTGTCTGAATTCTACTATCCAGACTCCTTGTTTTACGTTTTTTATCATTATTGGAAGACAATTGAGACGGCTCTGGTGATAATAGCTGAGTTATGTCTCTTTTCATACAATATTAGTGGCTTATAGATTAAATTAGCTAACTCGTAAAGAGATTGGTAATTTTGAGAGAGCTATCATAGATTTTGACATGCGCTCCACAATTTATTACAAAATTAAAAAATTGAAATTAGAGTTTGGAATTAAAATCAACGAAAACGACACTACTTAGTTAAATAACGCAAAATGTCATCATCTTATGCCAACCTACTCCCTTCCAATGGCAAATGGAAACAACAAATCATTGATTACTTACAAGAGGATGTCCCATCATTCGACTTTGGTGCATTTGTTGTAGGAAACAAGCAGGAAACTGCGTCGTTATATATGAAGCAATCAGGTTTGATCTCAGGGGTACCATTTGCAGCTGAGGTTTTCAAGCAATGTGAATTGGAGGTCAAATGGTTTCATAAGGAAGGTGAATTTGTCTCTGAAGAGATTATACAAAAGAATAATGGGAAGATTGTTGTGGCTTTGGTTAAGGGACCGGCCAACAAGATTTTATTATCAGAAAGAACTGCTTTGAATTTGTTAGCTAGATCTTCAGGGATTGCAACGCAATCGTTCTTAACCAAGAAATTGGCGGATGAAAGTGGCTACACTGGACTTATAGCTGGTACCAGAAAGACTACTCCGGGTTTAAGACAACTAGAGAAGTATTCAATGTTGATTGGAGGTGTTGATACCCATAGATACGATTTGAGTTCTATGGTAATGTTGAAGGATAACCATATTACATCAACTGGCAGTATTACTGACGCGGTCAAAAGTGCCAAATCAGTCTGTGGGTTTGCAATCAAAGTCGAAGTTGAAGTTAGCACTGAAGAAGATGCCCGTGAAGCAATTGATGCAGGAGCCGATGTTATCATGTTAGATAACTTCAGAGGTCCTGACTTACAAAAAGTGGCTCAAAGCTTGAAAAAACACTACGAAGGTAAGCTGAAGTCATTCTTATTAGAATGTTCCGGTGGTTTAACTATTTCTAATTTGAGCAGCTACTTGTGTAATGACATCGACATTTATTCGACTTCCTCAATCCATCAAGGATGTAGTATTGTCGATTTCTCGTTGAAAATAAATGGTAGTTAAATATACATGTATAGATGAATCAACTTTAATTTAGCGTATTGAAGAAATACTGGAGAACTCCAAACTCTGGAACCCAGAGTTGAACCCTATAACTTCAGACACATTATTCAAAATCTTATTCGTTTCCTCATCAGATTCATCATTAACTATACCGTCATCGGCGTCATCGATTAAATCAATTGAGCATTTATGCGTGAGTGATGCCGGATTATCACTTAGATTCTGAAAGATTTGATTATTCAACAGTACTCCTGAAGCATTACTGAACCCACTTGTAAGATTAAGATCTTTCAATATATCTCCGAATAAGTTGGGAGCAGCGGCATCATTCATTGTAGGCTTTGCAGAAACAGATTTCCTGCCAAAACACCGTACAGCCCTTATCCTGGTGTCTTTACCATCTTGGTGATTTGCTAGTATAACTAGTTTGACCGTAAAACACTTTAGCACGCCATCATTTCTAATTGCATTAAATATAATATGCGACCAGCCAATAGGTTTATTGAAATTAACAGTACAAACCTCACTTAGATCCCAGTCATCTGAGTTTCCTGCCAAAATCCGAATCTTCGACGGCGTATACGATTCGTCAGCTGAAAAGTTTGTAAATATTGATATTCTTTCTAGTGATACTTTTTTCGAAAACTGTATGGTTACCGAATGTGGGTTTGCAAGTTGGTTATTTGTTATAGCATTTCCATTAGTTGCATTTATATTGTTGCTGCCATTGCTTCCATCTGACTGCCAATAACTATCAGAGGAATCATCCCGCAATTGACCCAAACCAAATTCTTGTTTGGAGGAAGATAACTTCCAATTAGCTAAAGGTGATAAATCAATAAGTTGCAAGCTTTCCAACACTTGCAAGCCTTTGGTATAGTATACCTTTTGTATTTGCTCCAACGTTGGCTGGTCTGCCCCACCGTACGAATCTCCTCCGGTGCCAGTTTCGTCTGCATCATCGTCTTCATTTTGATAAATATCTTCGTCAATATAGTTGGTATTTTCTGATGTTGAAACGGAAGCTATTGAGTCTATTAATTCTTCGGGTGGTATGATTTCTTGCGTTTCTAGATGATGCAGCAGAGATGCTGCCACGGCATTTACTGATGAATTATAAATTGGCTCGGATCGATTGTTCGAAACATTTCCTTGAAAATCCTGGTTCCCGTTAGATTGATCCCAGTTACCTACTGACCTCATTGCATCCATGTAGCCTTAACAATAACCATATAGGGACAATTACTTGTAACTTACGTTTGTTGTATAAATGATCTGTTTACAAACAAGACAACACTTACACAAAATTACAGTAACAATTGATTGTTCCCGTTTTTCAAACTGTATCTTTTTTATTTCACTATGTAATATAACTCAAATATGTAACATAATTCAAATATGTAATATGTAATCGTAATATAAAAGAAAGCTCATCTTAAGATGCAATTAAACAAGTAAAAAGTGCCCAGGAAACCAAATTTGAAAACAATCTGGAAAGCAAGCAAATTAGTTAGGGTATTACAACGCAACATCATTCAAATCTTCTGTTATTTTATCCTCATCTTCGTTTTCGTTTTCGTTTTGTTTTTGTTTCTGTTGTTGTTTTTTTGCCTTCTTATTTTGATTTTTCTTTTGGGATTTTGTTAAAGGTCTGGAATCCTTATCCTGTTCTTCTGCCTCCGTAGTATCTTTCTCTTCGTTTTCTTCGTCATTCGCAGAGGAATCCACAACTTCTGTCTTATCTGCTGCAGCAGTTTCTTGTTCTTTTTCTGTTTCTATTTCTCTTTCAATTTCTTTTTCTTCCAATTGCGATTCCGAGACTTTCGATTCTGGTTTGGAATCAATGACTTTCTCAGCAATAGTTTCTGATTTTGATTCCTTCGCTGGTTCTTCGGAAACTTTCTTTTCCTCGTCAATAAGGGTTTCCTTCGGTAAGGCGACCTTACTAGTACTTTCCATATTAATTAAAGGATTGTTAGACTTATTGGTATTCGCGGCAGTACCAGATAAGCTAGGACTGGCAGTTCTAACTGGGGATGATGCACCACTTTCATTTGGCTTAGATTGTGACAATCTTTGAGGTGTGAAAGAGGTTGAAAATCTTTCAATATTTGTTATACCAAACTTCCTTAAAGCTCTTCTCTTTAAAACTTCCAAATAAGTTAACTTTCCCTTGACAGAGTTACCAAATTCCTTTCTCCCTCTATCAACGAAGCATAATTCACCTTGATCTTCTTCACCATCACCGACCATGTAGTCATCGTCATTTCTAGAACTATCTAAAAACCCACCGTCTTGATCGTTTTGATCGATTTGAAAGTTTCCCAATTCTAAATCTGAAACGAATCCAAAAACGAATTCTTGTAAATTCGATGCAATGACCAATTTGGTATCAAAATCTCTACCAAATATAATAATTTGACTCCAATGACCTTGAGGACCCGGCGCTAAATCAACGGCAATTTGGTTACCACAGAAATCCTTGGCAAGCGGAATCCATCCACGGTGAACATAGTATGGTTGAATAGCATTTGGTGGAATCGATTTTTGGTTTGCAATAAACGAATTATTTATTCTGTTTTGATTACTCTGGAATTCGGAAGCTTCGGTAGACGATGTTGTATTTTGTTTTCGTTGTTGTTGTTGTTGTTGTTGTTGCTGCTGGTGTTGGAAAATATGCTGTTGTTTCTCTAACCTCTGATTAACTTTAGCCCAAATGGCGTATTCTTCTACTATGCCTTCTAAATCTAATAAGGTCAAGCCCATTATCAACCCAGTAGGCTTACCCCCTCTAAACTGACCATCGTGTCTCTTGTAAAATTGTCTTATTTCTACCGGTAACGACCCACATCCCAAGTCGTTCTCGAACTCATTCAAATCCGCCGTAGTCACCCCATCGTTCAAATTGTCACCTAATTCGGGGTATTCTTCCTCTAACCAGCTCTCAAGACGGTCCCATAATGAATCTACCGATGGTAATGGTGGCTGTCCGCTCGCATTTAAATTTTGCAACTGAAGGTCGGACGAATTCGTGTTCGATGACCTCAATCCTGGCCTATACCCAACCGTGGTAGATGACCCGTTACGCGACAACGACGTTCTACTACCGTTCGCATTAGTGCTGCCTTCAATTAAAGAATGGCTCGACGAATTTGCGGTTGCCAAACGGTTCAACTCGTGCAATCTTGAACTAGAACTAGAGTTACCGCCTCCAACTGTATTTCCAACATTATTGATCGCCGAATTCTTGTACGGAGAATCGTACGACGCATAATGATCCTCCGTAGTAATGGAGTGCAAAAATGACTTAAAGCTATCCACAAGACCCATATTTTTTAATCTTTCTGCTCTATATACCTCAATTTATGATGTTCTAACATAGTTTTTGTTTATTTTACTTGTGAACAAAAGAGTAACCGTGTCTTCTGCGATTTTTTGTGACCGTTTCGTATGCAGGAGATTCGAATTGTTGCTGCTCGCTTAATATGCTTGTTGTCCGATAGCTACATTTGAATGCAAAATATCTAATTAAAGAAGTATAAGAAATAATAAAGGAGTAAAAAGCGGAAGAATGCAACTATGTGGAATTAGAGTTGTTTCTCAAAAAAGTTGAGATGGAAGTACCGAAGTAGCTGGTAAATAAAGCCGTATTAGAGAAGTCCAAATCAGAGAGAACAGTTGTGTCTCTAATCAATTCGTATGCCAAGTCTTCACCTATTTTGGAGTCTTGTTTGTACAAAGGATTCCTGAGAGCTCTGTCCCTAAGCCAATGTGCAATCGTGGGTATTTTGCCCGAGGCCCTGTAGGATATCAAACGCAAGTAGTTTTGGAGCTTCAACATTTTATCTGCAAGCTGCGACGTTTCGCAATGGTGTAGCGAGTATACTGGTAGTAATTCGGTGGCAATTAGCTTGACAACCAACTTGATCATACCGGGGAAGTCTTCGCCTCCGTTGATGATTTCATCCGCCGTGTATTTGGACTCGTTGTAGGTACACGGTCTCTCTAGCAGACCGTTGCCATTTATGACACTCTCTCGAGCGTGATTCGAGTAGCCGTTCACGTATACTTCGTCAACACCTAATTCGTCGTTTCCTCTGTTTATGAATCTATCAAACCACGATAAATCGTAGCCAATAAAATCGTCGTTCTTGAGCCCCCATTTGCAGAACGACTTGAACCAGAATTTATCCTTGATCACTGAGTCGACCTTATGGGCTGTTTCCATATTTTCGTCGATATGCAGAATTGGTATATAGAAATCAGGTTTAAATTTCAATATGGCCTTGGATAATAATGCAATGAAAACAGAGTATGCTGCATTTTCAAAATCGGTTAATTGAATCTCCATTGGACGGAATTCTACCCTCCATCCCGGTTTCGTTGCTAAATCTTGCAGCGTGGTATCTTTTGGATACAAAGCAGGAGGCTTAAACCTTAACGTTTGCCAATTCGTCGATTGAAGGTTCTCGAAATGATCGTTATCTCGCTCGTTATCCTGATCGATTCTCTCAGAGAATATAACTAATGGATCACGTATAAACAAATATGCAAAATGCTGTGCCATTATTGGATCAAATAATTTAGTGTCCATTAACGTCTCGTACACTTTTTTATTCATGGGCATGTATACATCATTGTACTTTTCTTTGAAATACACGTCTGTCTTGGCGGAATAGTTGTTGTCACCTAAATAACTGTTTATTGATTCATACCTCGACTTGGTAATTTTCTGAATTGGCTTACCGTCTGCAGTTTTTAAACTAGTGTCTCCATATCTGTTAACAATGCGATCACCGTTCACTCCCCGACCACCACCTAATGTTTCCATATGCGTTTTGACATCATCCGTAACATCGAGACCGCCAAAGAAATCATACCCTGTATAGGGCTCGATATCCTTCTCTATAAATGTTCTATCATCAACGGCCCCACTTATGACATTCCATCTAACATCTTGGTTTACCAAATAGCCTTTAAAGATTGGTGCTGCTGCGCTCAAGCTCAACATTATTGGTGTAAGAGACGCCAACGTATCGTATAAATATCTTGCCTCATGGATTTCTTGTGCTTGCATAGTAACTTGTAAGCACGATGAACCCATTCCAAAGCCCATGGAGTCCATATAGACATGGCCTGGCTTGGCAGCCCCAACCCAAGGTTCCTTATCAGACTCAAACAAGTCACGGCTTTTAGGAATGGAATCGTCAATCAATTTGGTGTTGATATCGGGATACATAGGTAAGTTTATTGCAACTTTACAGCCCCTTCTTTTCCTAATATTTGCTGTTAAAGTTGGGAATCTAACATGACGATTAATAATTTCATCTGGTAAAAACAATGACTGGGAAGCTGGGCCAATTGGTTTCGCAGGTGGTGAAGTAAAGTTGCCACACCCCATTCTTGGGAAGCTTGTTATAGTAAGTGGCTTTATATGCTTCGGTAATTCCGATTCACTAACTTTTCTTCTCGCGACCATGTTCTCTTCTACGTAAGCATAATCGTCCAACAAATCTCCGTCGTATGGATTCAAAGGAGTAGCTTCAATCATATATCTACCGTATTCCGGGTGGAATAAAATATTATTCTTAATCGACTTTTCGTACGATTCTGGTTTTTCGGGATCGTTTAAATCGTCCAATATATAATCTTTGTTGATTGCTAACTTTACTCTTTTGGATACAGAGTCAATATCGACTAGCATGTACTCAACTTCTTCACCCCAGTAGAATGGGTCCTGCACTCTAGAAGTTGAATGTTGCTTGAAAATGTTTATTAATTGGCAAATACCGTTGTCTCTCACATGCTCATTGAGTTTGTTGGAATCGTGCCAATCCAAAGGAGTACCTAACGATAATAGACCCATATTTTCTTTGGGTCAAAACGTTTCAAACACCTTCCTAGTGTATTCTACCCGTGGTATGAAAAAAGAATGTCAAAATCAGACGATCTGATTAAAAAAAACTTCTCTTCTGCAATGGCCTATGGAGCTAAATTCAAAGCTCTCAAGAAAAAATTAGCAGCTGCCAACTCTTCGGTACAGTATTTATTATCGGTAAGTCAACAAGCTTTTAAACTATAAAAATCGATTCTCCAAAACGGGTTATAACATCTTCACCATTCTGATAAATTTTAATTTTAAGATTAGTAATTTGTCACATTCACGTGATTTTTCAGCATAATGGAATTTACTGAAATTCGTACTGCTAATAACTGAACGAATCATAAGAAGAGTCTCCTAAGCATATTTTGACATTTTGTTATGACTCTTTTATTCATTTAATTGGAACTCAAATGTTCATGTGTAGGGTGGAGATAAAATCATGGAATAAAGAATCAATTAACGTTTTGATTTGAAATCATTGGAAAAATAACGTCGGGATATTTTCCGATGCATAGATAGCCAAGACAAACTTACATAGTTTTTCCACCAGCACTTAAATGGTGCCAAACCAAAAATGTCATGTATTTCGATCCGTTTAGTAGGCAGATTTCTCGAATGGATGTGTAATTTTGCAGCAATTTATAACAATTTTTGAACAGTACCTTATCAAACCTGCTTAATTATAATTAATAAAATTATTATAATTAATAGAATGATCAATAATAAATACTAGTTGTCTAATGAGTTGACTGACGATATATGGCGGTGTTTGGTTAAACAGTTCTTGCGGCCCTTAACCTGCCCATTTGAAATAGTTTAATCCCTCAAACTGGAGAGGCGAATTTCTTGTAAATTCAGTTCAATACAGTTAGATATATGCATTATGTATTACACTCCGGTCTTCACCTGTAATCTTTCAATATGATATTACAAAGCTTTTAACAAGCTGTACTAGATATATATTTCCGCATTCTTAGACTTTCCGCATACTTTTAAAAAATTTCGATTAAATCATCAAGCTAAAAAGTACGTTAAATAAACCAGCCAATAATACATATTGATCCGTGTTATATAAACTAAACTACTTATCAATGAAGTTTCTGGTCTACAGGTTACTTTTGAAGCTAGTTTTACAGGCACTCAAATTTGATATGGTTGCAAGCGCGGCTAATTCGCCCGTTTTACCCAATTAGGTATCACTCAATGAAAACCCACTTCATTTAATCGTAATATGAATATAATTATAACGAAAACCGTTATAAACAGAGGTTATAGTTATGGATAATTCAATCAGTATACGCAAGACACGTTCAAGGACTGGGTGTTTCACATGTCGAAAGAGAAAGAAGAAATGTGACGAACTACTGTATCCTACATGTCAGAATTGTCAGGAAAAAAACTTAGCATGTCAATGGCCCCTGAAGAAGCATGAATTTCACAAGAAGCTAGAGGAGGTGAAGTACATCGGATATGAAGACAAAAAATCGAAGTGTGGTAATAAAAATTCTGGTGACACCGGAAGAAAGTCTGCTCAACAGCGCAGTATGTCAATTGAGGACGAAAAACATCACAAGAAACGGAACCAAAGCACCGATGGAAAAAATGATATCAAATTCATGCCAATAAAACGGCGTAGTGGAGCTGGTGACTTGTTAGCTATCGACGGACTCGAAGACGAAATTGTTAGACCGGACGACGCAGCATATGTGAATTCGGTACAAGAAGAAATACCAGTTAATCCAGAGGATTCCACACCAGATAGCCACGACAAAGTGTCAAGCGACTTAGAAAACTACAATCAGTATAACATACGGCTTCCTACGGACCACCAAAATGTCATTCCATATAGAGTCTCAAAACAAGAATCGATAAAACTACAGAGAAAAAGGCATAACTATTTCTTAGAACGCATCGCCATGCAACAGGATTGCGTCGATTCAGATGAAGCGAGCATAAAGGTCCCACAAGATGTCCCGTTTGAAAATCATTCGTTGACCGATAATGACTATATTCTCAATGACATCAACAATCATGACTGTGTGGATCGTACGAAGTCTCCTACTCCGAAAGCAGATTCAAAACAAAGCGAGTGGACGCAACTACAAACGGCGTTTCCACACAAACTAACTGTGTCTGGTTCCAGCCTGCTCAAATCCAAAGTCCCTAATTCATTGGCTTCACTGAACACAAAGCCCGAATTCTACTCACTGTGACATGTCTGAATCAATCCGTCTTATGGTTTCCATTCATATTGCGTCACTACATGCCACAAATAATCATTTTATAGCTTCTATCTAGTTCAGTTCAGTATACCTAATGTTCATATCTCCGATACTCGGAACCGGGAAGAAAAATAAGATGTGTGACACAAAAATATATTTTTATCAGTTTCTTTTTGTCCATGATTGTTGATTTATCAAGAACTTCATCATAGTATTTAGAAACGTCAGAAACAACAGCATAAATTCGGTAAAGAGGTAAAAAGCACCAGCCGTTCCATTATCTAAACGTGCAATAAAAAAAATTCCTTAAGACTTTAGCTTAGTTCTATCAGAGTAATTTTCACATCTTGTTGATTTTTGAACTTTTAGAGAGTACATTTAAAGCGACCAACAATATACATTCGGAGTTCCTTCAATATTGAACATAGCACGTCGAATACGAAATGACATCCTTACATAACGCAGCTAACGACTCGGTGTATTACCAAGAAGTACCAGCTTCTACATACTATAACCTGCATCCGACTGTCCAACAACATCAAATAATTGATAACTTAGATTCAGCACCGAACTCCAATAATTCTCCTTCGTATTATGCGGGTGAACCCCAAATAAACCATAATTCCACGGTACGCGGTAATAGTTATGAAGGACATAGATCCCACATACCTACGAATCCACAATATTTTCAAGCTACGCCAGACAATCAGTCTCATCAGTCTCAGCATAACAGCCCAAGCAACAACCCAAGCTCACTAGTGGCTCCGCCTATCGAACAGCCATTCTATGTTAATGCAAAACAGTATCACAGAATATTGAAAAGACGGATAGCAAGGGCGAAATTGGAAGAGACCTTAAAAATTGCAAGAACCAGAAAGCCATACTTACATGAATCAAGACACAAACATGCGATGAGAAGACCAAGGGGACAAGGAGGTCGGTTTTTGACAGCTGCTGAGATTGCAGAGAAAGAACGATTAGATAGTTTGAAGGCTTTAGAAGATAAGGAGAAAACAGATAATTGCCGGGGAGACCAACCCCAAGATGAGCAAAGTAATTCATCAAAATCACCATCCGCTTCTACAGCAAAAAAGGTTCCCTCAAATGATGGGAATACAGCGATAAATGAAGATGATTCAATATTCCAGAATTTAATAAATGAAAATGGAAGCACTGAAGATTAATCATATGTCGCGCTTATCTAATAACTATTCAATACTTCTCATGTCTTTAATGTCTTCTTTAATTCTTACCCAGTTTTACTACAAAGGTTTTTAAAGCTATATATATGTAATATATATAATTTTTGTAAATATAAGGATCATCAATCTACATGCTGATATTACTTAATAATTGGCGAGTTTCTTCGTTCAATTGGTTTAAAACTCCCAAATTATTCAATTTTTCAATATTTGACATGGCACCCAATTTTATTGAATTTTGATCATTATTCTTAACATTTGGCAAAGGATCGAATGGCTCAACTTGAATCGAGATAATCTTTGAAAATTGCGACCCAAAAGACGAACCTTCTAAGTCTAATTCATTGATTGGAATAGATGTAATACCAATTTGCGATGATGTGGTGTTATTGACCACGCTGCTAGATTTCAGTAATCCCCCAAGAGACGTTAAATTTCTCACCAATTGATCAATCGTTGGTATAATTAAATTCGAGTAATTGCCTTTAGTAAATTGTTCCGAATTAACAATTTCCAGCAATCCCAACGTTACCAATTTCTTGTCTTGCAAGTTTGTTAAGCTTGACGAAGTTGGCAACATAAAACTATTGTAAATTTGTGGGAAAACGCCTGGTTGTACTGAGTCGATGAAGTTAATAGCAAAGTCGGAATTAATTAATGAATGACATTTTGCATTTAATTCTTCATTTAGTGGTATACAGCATAAAGAATTAATGAACACCACAAATTTTTTTATGAATTTTTCAGTTCTTGAATTCTTCAAACGAGTTAACAAGAGTATTGCGACTTGTTTTAAATAGTTCTCTAATATATTCAATGGTATGCTCAACAAGATAGATTGTAACAAATCAAAACCATAAGTGTCGTTAATTTTTGACGCAATTAGTTTTTGGAATACACCTAATAATGGTGTTAAGCTTTGGTCATTCGCAGTAAAGACCGATGGTTCCTGTTCTAATATAGCAATCAATAATCTGGTAACACCCGGAATATTACCACGATATTCCCAAACAGCGGGAGAAAGTAAGGGTTTAATTAATTGTTTATATGTTTCTGGTAATGTTTTTGAATTAGGATACAATTCCAATAAATATGCCAAAATTTGGAAAGTGTATGGAACAAATTCTTGAACATCTTCACTTAAAATTTCTAAGAGCGAAGGTAAAATTAATTCAATATATTGATTAACTTTATCATAATCGTTCGTGCCAAACTTGACTAATAGACCCAAACTTTCAAAAATATAGTGTGAAAATTTTGGGTTTGATGGGTTCTTCGCGATAATCTTCAAGATTTTTAACAACTGATCAACGATGGTTATCTTGAATGAATTATCTATTAAATCTTCTATCGTATTCAACACTCTCATTATACATTTCATCAAAAATTCGTTATCAGCCAACTTTTCCGGAGATGATTGATCATTACTTAAAATTAACCTAAATAAATTGGTCAATAAATCGTTAACGAATGGTTGAATATCATTTTTGTTAAACACTGGAGAATGTTCAACATCGAAACTATTCATTGATAATAATTTCTCAATTGTAATCGATGAATATGTATATACAACAGAGTTTGTATCCTGCAAATGATTGATCAATAACGGAAACGTTGTTAATAATTGGTCCTTCGTTAATTGGTTTCTGAAAGTGAAAATGTATTTGATAGCATCAGTTTTCAAAATTGGATTAGTTGTCAGGTTTGTATTCATCAAATCATTCGCAATGTTCTCACTAAAGAATTTTACAACATCGACTAAGACATTAGTTGAGGTCACACCAACATTAGTCACACTACCCTTCGCAGCTAATGAACTAAATAAATAAATCGCAATATCTTTATTTTTCCAATCTGATTGTGACGATGACAAAAATTGATTTACATAATTCATAACTGTATTGGTTAATAATCCTGTATTAACTTCTTTTAATTCTCTCAAAAAATCCGTGGCTGATTTACGTCTGGAATCGAAGTCTGATCCTTCTAAGTCTGATCTAACAAAATTAATCGGTTCATCTTCAAATAATTCTTCGTCAATTTCTCTGAAGTAAATGTTTGGTAATATAATTTTTTCAATAATTTCCTTTAACGATGATTCATTATCGAAAAGTGGTTGGTATTTTGCCATTTTTGTAACTGATGTTAAAAATGACAAAGATTTAACTACCAATAAGTCAAACTTTTGCTGTTTCGTGATGTAACTATTAATCAATTTCCAGATTGTGGTTATGAAATTTTCGATAAGAGGCTCGAAAACATCAGCATATCGACTTACATACAACGAAACCAATTCGACTATCGATGTCTTAGTTTTAATTAAAACGTCAATCTCATCATCCGAATTTGATTGTGTAAGTAATGGGGTTTCCAATATTAAGTATTTATGCATAATCTCCATCCCGTTCATCATGTGGTCCTCAAAAAATTCAGGGATATCCTGACTATTCAAATCGTAATAGATTTGGACTAACAACAACATATTTTCAAAATAAATACTCAAAGAGGCCCTATCTTGCTTATTTAAAGCATCAGATATTAATTGATCCAACTTATTTAACAAAGTTAAAAATGGCTCCGCAAATTTATCTAATACTAGTTTTATTTCTAAGAATAGCTCATCTGATCTGAAAAGTGGCCTCCATCTTTTAAAGATCGAATGAGCTACTATAAGAATACCTTTATTCAGAACAAAATCTTCCAAGGATAACTTCAGTACCAACTCATCTATAAGGCTATTCCAATTATGAGGAAAGTCCGATTCGGCTATAATTGATATAGTCTCTCCTATCTGAATTTGTAATTGATTGGGCAATTTAATCATAATATCCAAGATCTCTGACTTGACATGATTAATGTCTGAAATTGGCAATAAATATTCGCCTTCTTCATTAACCCATTTTCTTTTAACTAGGTTCTTAAAAAATAGCACTCCTGCCAACCTAATGCTTGGTGATAAATTAGTTGAAGCAATGATGTGTAACAAGTTTATCGAAAACCCTGGTTGATTTTCAATTGACTTTAATTGTGATTCTGCTTCCGTTGCATGTTGTGGTAGAAGTGATTGATCTAAATATTTTGGAATTGACTCTAAACTGTTTTCAGCCATTATATTCCGATCTATAATTAAAGCTTACGTATTCTAAGGATTTGATTCCTTAGTAGTTTAAAAATTTCGAGATGGTTTTACGTATAGAAAAAAGAGTCTTTGTGTAACTTTTCACGAATCATATTTCATAGAAGATTCTTGAAGCTGATATTTCCGTAAATTGACGAAACAAATTAAGCTTGAACTTTACCAATTTCAGAAAAAACTTGTAAGTATAAATTGAATTTGAGGAAGTATCTTGATTCAAAGAAATAAAGCAATAAAAAGAGCCACTTTCGACGGCTTCAGTTGATCGTTGTTGCAAAATAATAACATGTCATGAATATCGATGATTTTGTACGATTAATGTGGGTTGAATATATTTACTCGAAATAGGAAACTACCGAGAATAATTATTCTCAAGTAGATGTTAGTTATTAGGAAGCAATTTCACATCGTTACGTACAAATCGAAGAGTTGCTACATGTATATATATATATATAAAGCATCTATTAATTATAATTAAATTGAAAAACACGACAAAAAATAGAATTAATCCTTATTATAATATGATATATAAAGGACACAAGAAAAGAATATTTTTATATTTCTAAAATGACTACAAGTCTTGAAATCAATTTCAATATGTGTAGGTCGATCAACAGTCCATGCACAGAATCCTATGCCAATTTAATAATACTCAGCGATTATTTGGCTGGTAATTGCTGAGTGTTATCTTTTTGTTGCTTTTGCTTGGCCACTGCGTAAACTAAACCAGCAACGAAACCAACAAAAATAGACGAAACAGACCAGAAATTAACGGCGGCGTCGAAGAAAATTAAACCCGATAACGCGATTGGTAACTTGTTCAAGGCACCAACCATGGAATAAGTGGTGGAAGAGGTGACTCTAACACACCATGCGGAACAGTAAGAAATACCAACAGACGAAGCACCACTGAAAATGATGGCCATGATGGTAGGGGTTCTGTTGTCGGCTGGGAAGTTCAAGCTAACGTTAGCTGTAGACCAGTCTTCGAAAACAATGGACATAAATAACAAGATAGGAATGGACAACAAGTTGTTGTAGTACATGGTGTCGAAATCCTTGAAGTTGGTTAACTTAATTCTCTTTCTCATGATCAAAACGAACGCAGCGGATGCGAAACAGTTGGTGAACATCCAGAAGTATCCGGTGTACATGGAAATGGTGTCGTTCGATGATTTGGTGCCAGACTGGTCCCCGTAGCAAGCAATAACACTTGACAAAACCATCAACATGAACGATCCCAAAGCCATGGTCGTGACCTTACCCCCGAACCACAAAACTTCACCGTACGCAATCAAAATAATCGTCAAGTTCTTGAAGATTGTGTATACGGGAATACTCAAAAATTGCAACGCTTTGGAAGACGTGTATATCATAGCAACCAACAACACGGCAATAGGCGACCATTTCTTAGCTTCATCCTTATTGAATTGTCTGTATGTGATCACCCCTAATGCCTTCAACGTACCGATCGTCACAATACAGATTATAGACTGACATGCCAACATGAAAAAATTTAAGTTGAAATCGTATCCTGATAACACATATTTATTGGTGACTGTCATCAAAATGGATGATGCACAGTACGAAAAAATAGACACCGGTGCTGAGTTAGCTACCGAGCTAAGTCCTGAGTATGATGATTTCTCCATAATTCTGCTACTTTGGATCTTGAACTTATGTTTAAACAAATATATTAGCTGTCCTAATAAATAAAGCAGTATAATACCCATATGTTATATGGTACCTGAGAACAACGCAACGGAAAAAAAATTTCGTGTTTTTGTGACACTTTTTTTGATGGTGAACGAATCGATTATATGCAATATATAGCCTCCTCGGCGCTGGCTTACCCGGATGGGTTTAGCTGCAAAACAATAGAGCTGCCAGACATAGGACTACGTACACGGGTGTAGATGGTTGCACGATGTTATCATACGAGGGCAGTATGTGAAATATGGATGTTGCAGAAAACCTGGACAAATGTATCAAGATTCCGGCGTTTGGAGCAGGGTCTAGTGGGTGGAGGAGGATCGTGGGGGACCAGCTGTTGTTGAGAACAGACACCAGGAGTCGATAAGAGGTCGGTCTGTCAGTGGATATAGAGAGGCGACGTCGAAGACCGCCGCGGTGGAGGAGATAAAAGAAAAACAGGAAATAAAAGCGGTTTCGTGGTGGAATCGGTGGCACTGTGCGTTGCACAACGTCGATATTAGGATTAATTATGGATAGTACAAGAAATATATATGATGCAGTATAGTACAGAGTCACAAAGAACACACTATACAATGACAAGAAGCATGCATGGCACAAGAGAGAAACTGAAGGGAATTGTGAATGCGACGTACGCAATATATACTTATTGGTAATCGCCTCTATTGTAAATACTGATGTCGACGTCGGCCTTGACGTCGATGTCACAGGCATCGACGCCGTTGCCACTGTCTCCGTGTTGCTTCAACCTTTGGTTCTGTGCTCTAATCTTCTCCAACTCCTGTAAGTAGTTGTCCTCGACCCCGGTGACGTACTGCCCGGTGAAAACACCCACCTCGAAGTTCTCGATGTCTTTGTTCTTACAGCTGTCAATCAAGTCTTGCAAGTCCTGGTAGAATACTCTATCCGCACCAATGGCCTTGGCGATTTCCTTCTCGCTTCTATTGAACCCAATCAAAGCTTTGGTGTCGGCCAAGTCGATACCGTATATGTGGTTGAATCTGATTGGTGGCGCACACGACGCAAAGAACACTCTTACAGCACCGGCTTCTCTAGCCATCGCCACAATCTCCTTTGAAGTGGTACCTCGGACGATCGAGTCATCGACAAGCAAAACACTGCGTCCCTTGAATTCGGACTCCATCGCATTCAACTTTCTTCTGACCGACGATCTTCTTTCTTGTTGATCGGGCATTATAAACGTACGACCAACGTATCGGTTTTTAACAAAACCTTCTCTATAAGGAAGATTTAACGAAACAGCACATTGTAATGCCGAGGTGCGTGCGGTATCTGGTACGGGAATAACAACGTCGATCTCTTTCAGAATATCTCGGCCCCCGAATGCGTTGGTAATGTTATTGGCCAACTTGTCACCCATGTCGATTCTCGTTCTATAAACAGAAACACCGTCCAAAACTGAATCAGGTCTGGCGAAATAAACGTATTCGAAGATATCAGGCGCAAATTGCTTTGGTTCGACAACTTGACGGAATTCAGGCTTGTTACCACCAGTGTTGCCTTTGCGAATAATAACCGCTTCACCTGGCTTGATATCTCTAAATTTATTGAAGCCTTGAGCCTTCAAGACAACAGACTCGGAAGCCAACATGTAATCGATGGAGCCGTCCGTGTTGATTCTTTCACCAAACAATAACGGTCTGATACCGTTAGGATCACGGAAACCGATAATACCATAACCAGCCAACATAGCTATACAGGCATAGGCACCTCTGATGAAATTCATGGTTCCCGCTAACGCCAAGAATAGGTCTTGGTTGTTGACTCTTGACTTGTTGAATTTCTCTAATTCCGATGCAAAGATGTTGATCAATAATTCAGAATCAGAATCGGTGTTGATATGACGGTGGACGTTCTCATCAAGGTAGTTTCTCAACTCAATTGAATTAACTAAATTACCATTATGACTAATACAAATACCATACGGCGAATTCACATAGAATGGTTGCGCTTCACTACCTGCACTGGAACCGGCAGTTGGATAACGCAAATGAGTAATACCCATATTACCAACTAGATTGTTCATTCTTTGTTGAGTGAAGACATCCCTGGCCATACCGTTACCTTTACATTGGTAGAATCTACCTCTCGATCCACAAGTAACTATTCCGGCTGCATCTTGACCCCTATGTTGTAAAAACATAGCACCTTCAAACAACTCGTGTGCAACATTAGCTTGCTCATCTGCACGTACGATACCTAATATACCACACATGTTATACTTATTTATTAACGTAGATTAAGCTTAACGAAGCCATTTTTTTTTTTCAATAATTGAAATATTCTGACTCGAAAAAATTTCCCCGATGGGTTGTGCGTATACTGTTATACGCACCGTTAAATGCCAATTATGATTTTTTATTAGCTAACATAAAATCTATATACAATGGTAGCATCTAAATGAATAACAGTACCATTTACCATCAGTACTATTTACCATCTAATTAGCAAAAGCAAAAAGAAAAAAAAATTAAATAAATAAATAGAATAGAAGAGTAGAAAAATGAAAATATAACCCAGCTGGAAAAATGAAATGGAATAAGACATCAAAGATCAAATATATATCTAACAAAAATCTATCATGTAAAAACCAAATACCAAAAATAAATGCTCGTAAATCATTAAAATATACCAAAAAAATACAGGAATCGTTAATTATCAAGGTAAATAAATTAGTTCTTCTAAATTTTTTCATTATTCCACATCGAATTCTTTTAACTCTATTTTCATCCAAGTATGAGGTTAACTTGGGATCTCTTTTTTTTTTATTTTTGTAGGTTTTTTTTTTTTTTTTTTTTTTTTTTTTTTTTTATTTTTGTAGGTTTTTTTTTTTTTTTTTATTTTTATTATTAATTTAGGATGGATTTTAAATACAAATAAAACACATTAAACAAAAACGAGAATGTACAGCGGTCAAGAACTATTGCGTTCTACTGAAATTGTTGTGGTTGTGATTGTGGTTGTGATTGTGGTTGTGATTGTGGTTGGGGTTGGGGTTGTTGGTACTGTGGGTTCGCATATTGTGGTTGGGGTGGATATCCATTGAATTGTGGTGGCATTTGTTGCTGGAATTGCGGAGGATAGCCAGGATATTGTTGTGGCGGCATTTGTTGGCCCTGATTTGGGTGGATCTGTTGAGGTTGAGATGGACCATTTATTGGTTGTTGTGTCATACCAGTTGTATTAGAGTTCACCTCTGGTTGACCCTTGTATTCATAACCACTCTTCTTATGGACGGTTTCGTTACCCTTTGGCAATTGGTCAATCTTGAAAGGTCTTGGAACTGCTGACTCATTTTCCGCGACATACAAGGACTTATCGATAGTAGCTGGGATTGGTTTGATTTCTGTACCCAATTCTTGTTCGATCTTATACAAATTGTAACGATCATTCCAACTCATCAAGTTAATAGCTAAACCCAAGTGACCGAATCTACCAGAACGACCAATTCTATGTAAATAGGTTTCCGCAGTCTTTGGGAAATCAAAATTGATAACAACGTTGACCGCTTGTATATCAATACCTCTTGTCAACAAGTCTGAACAAACCAACACACGCACTTTACCTTGTCTAAATTCGTGGAACACTTTATTTCTAGCATGTTGTGGCATCTTTGCGTGTGAGTAATAACATGAGTAGCCCAACTCCGTGATCTTCTTAGCTAAAAGTTCGACACGGTTAGTTGAATTGCAAAAAATGATTGCTTGGTTAATTTGCAATTTGCTGAATAAAGTATTCAAACAATGTAATTTTTGTTTCTCTTCAACGAACGCGTAGAATTGCGAGATACCTCTCAATGTTAATTCATCCATTAAATTGATTTCGTAAGGTTTTGTTAAATGTTGATCCATAAATGATTTAACTGCTAATGGGAAAGTGGCAGAGAATAATAATGATTGTCTGGTAGATGAGAAGAACGCTAAAATTTGCTCGATGATACCCTTGAATTCTCTTGATAACATCTTATCAGCTTCATCCATAACAAATAAGGGACATTCAGATAAGTCAGCGACCTTTCTCGACGCCAAATCTAAAACTCTACCCGGAGTGCCTACTAAAACATGCACTGGGTCATTCAACCTCAAAATATCATCTCTTAAAGAAGTCCCACCAGTGGTGACCATACATTGAATACCCAAATGCTTACCTAAAGTTCTGACGACTTGTGATGTTTGTAACGCTAATTCTCTTGTTGGAACCAATATCAAAGCTTGGATTTTATTTACTTTTGGTCTGACCTGTTGTAAGCATGGAATAACGAACGACGCCGTCTTACCTGTCCCATTCTTGGCTCTAGCTAATATGTCCCTTCCAGCAAGTGCCATTGGGATTGATTCTTCTTGTACTGGAGATGGTTTTTCGAACCCTGCTTCGAAAATACCCATCAATAATTCTCTCTTCAATGGAAAGTCTTCAAAAGTCTTCCCCTTTGTATTTAAAACATCATCCGTTTGCGGTCTGGTATCCTTTTGTGGAAGGTTTAATGATTCTTTCCAATTTCTTCAATAATATTAGTACACCCTGTCTTTATCGTGAATTGAGAAAACTCTCGTCGTAAATTCGAAAAAAAAATCAAAAATGCTGAAAAAAATACTTACTGGTCTGTCATATCGTACGGTTAAGTATATAGTTATCGATATGTTTCGTTCGTAAAAATATAATTCGAGATGTAAAAGATTTCGTTGTAGGTATAATACAAGTAATTAATGCAGGAAAAAGTAACAATAACGCACGATTTTATTCAAATGGACGTGTAAATAGTATCGGTTCGTGTTAAAAACGTAATCTAGTATTAATTATAAGATTGATTAGTAGTCGATAATACTTGTGTATTAGTTCTTGGTTCATATACCATTTAATTAGGAGTTTTCAACCTCGGTATTATCGGTAAAGCCACTACTAAGTATTTTATGATTCACTGACTATTACCCGGATCGTTTATTGATAGTCCTTTGTATATATATATGTATAGAGATATAGAGTCCACAGTAAATTAGACGTTGAATGAAGCCGCGTGTTGCCTGTTGCCTGTTGTATGTTGCATTTATGTCTTCTTCGTTAATGGAAATAGGGCATGTGACCGATTTACACTGTAGCGTTTTTGCAATAATCAGAATTGGGACATAATTATCTAGTAAAATGTAGATGCAAACAATACGTATGGCTTCTTAACCTGGTTTGCCTAGATGTAGATCGCTTCTTTCGGTTTCAAAACGTATATCCGTTTGCAGAATTACGCTTCCTGGAAGCTAGTTGTATTTTAATAAAATCATCGGTGTAATCACACGTCTGTATCTTCTCTGGTGATGAACTTTGCAATTTTTTCATTAACGTGGGATTCGTTTACCATCTTGGAAAGCATGCCCTTCATTATGTCCGATTCTTTAACGTCTGAGATAAGCAAATTATTTTCGTGTAGTTCGCTCATGGTCAAGTTAAATGGATAGACACACGATTCGGACGAGCACAGTATCAACATCATCGAAGGTTGAAGCAAATGTTGCTTCATAGGTGAAGAGCATAAGGGACATTCCATGGTAGGCGAAATACGTTTTGTAGCCGAAACCTCTGGATCATAATCTTTGATCAACTCATCAGAGAAGTTGTAGTGCGATTTTTCTTAGTAAGATAAAGCAAGGCAAAACGAACACTTAGGCGATTTCGTTCATAATTGACATAAATACATAAGTTATCATGAAATTGTCGGTAGAAACAGTTAGGAAGTTGCAGCTGGATGCATCCAATATTAGAAACATTTGCATATTGGCCCATGTCGATCATGGTAAAACATCGTTGAGTGACTCTCTAGTTGCTACTAATGGTATTATATCTCAGAGAATGGCAGGTAAAGTTAGATATTTGGATTCAAGAGAAGATGAACAATTGAGAGGTATTACAATGGAGGCGTCGGCTATATCGCTATATTTCAAAGTTATGCGCCGTAAAGAGACCAAGGAAGGTCAATCAGAATCTGAATCTGAAATTAAAGAGCATTTGATCAACTTGATCGATTCTCCTGGTCATATTGATTTCTCTTCGGAAGTATCTACAGCATCAAGATTATGTGATGGTGCGGTTGTCCTAGTTGACGTTGTTGAAGGTGTTTGCTCACAAACAATCAATGTCTTGAGACAATGTTGGATTGACTCTTTGAAGCCAATATTAGTCTTGAATAAGATAGATAGGTTAATAACTGAATGGAAATTGACTCCATTGGAGGCATACCAGCATTTATCAAGAGTCATAGAACAAGTTAATTCTGTTATTGGCTCATTTTATGCGGGCGAAAGAATGGAGGACGATATGATCTGGAGAGAAAAGGGTGCTATTGGTGAATTTGTCGAAAAGGATGACGATGACATTTACTTCTCTCCCGACAAAAATAATGTTATATTTTCTTCTGCTGTTGACGGTTGGGCGTTTTCGGTTAATACATTTGCAAAGATTTACCTGGCGAAGTTGGGTTTTTCTCATTCTGTATTATCGAAAACCTTGTGGGGTGATTTTTATCTTGATATGAAAAATAGAAAGATTATTCCCGGGAAGAAACTTAAAACTACAAACAATTCAGCCAAACCTTTGTTTGTTTCCCTAATTTTGGAACAAATATGGGCGATTTACGAAAACTGTGTCATAGAGAGAAATCTAGAAAAGCTTGAAAAGATTATTGAAAAATTAGGAACTCAAGTTAACCCTAGAGATTTACGTTCTAAGGAATATAAAAAATTATTAAACTTGATTATGTCACAATGGATTCCAGTCAGTCATGCACTATTAGGAGTGGTAATAGAATCCATTCCCAGTCCAATCGCAGCACAAGAAAGAAGGATAGGGAAGTTATTGGACGAGTGTATTTATAGCGCTGTAGATGATACCAAAGATAAATCCAGTTTGCTTGATCCTCAATTTGAACAGGCTATGATTAGTTGTGATTCATCAGATCCAGAACATCACACAATGGCATATGTGTCTAAAATGATTTCTGTTCCAGAAGAAGATTTACCAAAGGATGTAGCGGCAGGTTCAACATTGACTGCTGATGAAATAATGGAAAGGGGAAGAAAAGCAAGAGAACTAGCGAAAAAGGCTTCCGACGCGGCTGCGGTTTTGCAAGATAGTAAAACTCAAGATGAATTCAGTTTACCCCAACAAAATAAAGATCCTTTTGAATGGGAATT
This sequence comes from Debaryomyces psychrophilus, assembly GCA_900186205.1. Taxonomy (NCBI): domain Eukaryota; kingdom Fungi; phylum Ascomycota; class Pichiomycetes; order Serinales; family Debaryomycetaceae; genus Debaryomyces; species Debaryomyces psychrophilus. Next base: position 41,206 of record FYBW01000018.1, on the reverse strand, counting down.
TGAAGATGACGATTTCGAAGAGCAAATTGACGCTGATGATGACCAGAGCGTATCTGAGACACTAGTAGCATTTACTCGTATATTCTCTGGATCCTTAAGTAAGGGCCAGACTATCACCGTTGTAGGGCCAAAGTATGACCCTTCTTTGCCTAATGATCATGCAAATAATAAAGATCAAGTATCATACAATATTGAAATTAAAGATTTATTTTTAATTATGGGTAAAGAATTTGTTAAGATGGATAAGGTAACGGCCGGTAACATTGTTGGAGTTGTAGGTCTTGATTCAATAGTGTTCAAAAATGCAACTTTATGTTCGGAAATCAAAGATAAACCATATGTTAACTTAGCATCTACGTCTACTTTGATTCATAATAAGCCAATTATGAAAGTCGCTATTGAGCCTACTAATCCAAGTAAGTTGAGTAAGTTGGAAAGAGGGCTTGATATGCTCTCTAAAGCGGACCCCGTCTTAGAATGGTACGTGGATGATGACTCGGGTGAGATCATTATGTGTGTTGCAGGTGAGCTTCACTTAGAGAGAAGCTTAAAGGATTTAGAAGAAAGATTCGCTAAGGGATGTGAAGTTGGTGTGAAAGAGCCAGTCATTCCATTCAGAGAAGGTTTAGCGATCAACCAACCGGACAATCGTGAAGAAGATGAAGAGGAAATCAGTTTAGAAGGTATTGACTTAGAGTTTAATACATTCCCATTACCAAACGAAGTAACAAAATTTTTGATTGATAACGAAATTGAAATCAGTAATATAGTGAATGTAAGTCGTAAATCAACTGCATCATCTGACCATTCAATGTTATTTAAAGAAAAATTAATAACCGTTTTTGAGGGAAGTGAAAATGCAGACCGTATCAAGCTAGAGACTGGATTCAACCTGCTTACAGAACTTGTTGAAAGTATTGTTTCGTTAGGTCCAAAAAGAGTGGGTCCTAACATTCTTGTTGAAGAAAAATCAAATAATAACCAATTGAGACGTTTATTTAACAGCCTGAATGATAGCATCAAATTCGAATACGAGAATAATGTATTGAATGGATTCCAGCTTGCGACAAATGAGGGGCCATTAGCTTCTGAATATATACAAGGGGTTCTAACTGTCCTTAAGAAGAGCGAAATTTCAAAAAAAGGTGACGCCGATGAATCTAAACTTTCCAACCTTCCTGGAAGAGTCATTACCTTCACTCGTGACTTGATTCACCAATCTTTCTTGCTGAAAGCTCCCCGTTTGTTCTTGGCAATGTACACCTGTGACATTCAGGCTTCTGCAGAAGTGTTGGGTAAGGTGTATGCGGTGGTCCAGAAAAGAGGTGGTTCCATTATTTCGGAAGAAATGAAAGAAGGCACACCCTTTTTTACCATTGAAGCACGAATCCCGGTGGTTGAAGCATTCGGATTTTCCGAGGATATCAGAAAGAAAACCTCTGGTGCTGCTAGTCCACAATTAGTCTTCGACGGTTTTGATATGTTGGACATCGATCCATTCTGGATTCCACATACAGAAGAAGAACTAGAAGAGCTCGGTGAGTTTGCTGAAAGAGAAAATATTGCAAGAAGATACATGAATACAATCAGAAGACGTAAAGGTTTATTCGTTGATGAAAAAGTCGTTAAGAATGCCGAGAAGCAAAGAACCTTAAAGAAGGATTAATTAAAGCCAAATAGCATAATTTTAAATCAAATTACTTTGTATATATCTTAGTTTCAAATTTGTGTCACTTTTTTTTCTAATCCACAAATATTTCTAACGAGGCCATCTAAAAAAAGTAGTAGTAGCATCAGTGATCTTCAAAAATTGGTATAAACTTGTAGGTTGAGACAAAATTGATGGTCAAAACCCAAACAACGAACAGACGGATTTATATGTTTCAAATATAATGTCTATTAAAGAATCAAATTCCAGTCTGGTTGCAAATGAACCAAACCCGCTAAAATCGCAAAACCTCAATCAACATAATCAAGACCTGAATAACAATACTAAGAGTGTACCTGGGAAACTTGATCCCCAGAAACTCTTTGATTTGGTCTCAAAAAACTACGATACATGGCTGCAGGTAATGAGCAAACAGTTTAAGGATGAAGAAAATTTTCTGCCATTTCCTAAAGATGATGCCATGGATAAAAATTCACAGCCGATCTTCAATTACACTCTATTAGAGGCATTAGAGAAGGCGTCGTCCGATTTTTCTGAAAAATCGAATGATATTGATACCGCAAGTCGAATCAAAGATATACCCAAGATAGAAGAGCAAGCCGAGAACAGATCACTACAAAAGACCAGTCAATTAGAGCATCCCGATAATGAGGGGGGACCGTCAAATTCCTGTGAATCGCTATTAAAGGAGTCAGAAATCAATTTCCTTCGTAACAAAATAACACAAATGATAGCATCTAACAATTTTTCAATAAATAACTACAAGATTCCAAAACGAGAAGGGTTTTCCCTATATGACACACAAGATGAGGAAGGGTTGCATGACGGTAATACCGATCAGCTTTATGATGATATACAAGGCGACTATGATCTGGAGGAAGTACAGGGCGATTTCCTGTACGATTTTCCAGACTCAGGTCATGTTGAAGTTGAATTGAATACTGCACCAGAATGCGAAACACACGGTTTTGATGAATGCGATTGTCCAATATTTCATACAGACAGAGGAGGTGAATATCACAATGGGGCTTATGGCTTTGACGAAGACGAAGACGGCCCATCGTGTGAGTTCACGTTCGAATATGATAACAAGGGGAAACTAGTACCCACTTACAGTAACGTGGAAGAAAAACTAAGGCTAATGAATTTGGAGTCTAGAATTTCAAACAATGATATTCGTAACAGTCCGAAGCTTCCGCCGATAAACGAAATTAATAAGAGTGGGTCTCGTATTATAGACAAAGCTTCATCAAAAAGTAAAAAGAAAAACAAAAAGAAAAAAAGATCCAACTCAACTATTATAAATCCCAAACAACCAGCTGCAGCTTCAAATTCTAATCTAAATTCAAGTGTACATATCAAAGCTGGATCTGGTCCATGCTGTTTGTTTTGTGAGTACGAGGCTATTTATGGCACGAAGCCTCGCCAAATGATAAAATGGTATGACCAGAGAGTCCGAAAAGAAGAACAGAGGAGATTGGAGATAAAGGCAAAGCTTGAAAATGCCAAGCTGAGAGCTTTGAGGAAACAAAGAGAATTAAGGCAGAAACAACTACAACAAACTAATTTGGAACAGCCATCTTCTCATACAAAAACAGAATCTAACACCATCCCAAACAACCCTACATCTAAAGAGAAGCTCAACCATTCGGAAACTCACAACGAAGTCAAATAGTAAGATTCGTTATAGTTCTACATATATATCTGTATATTAATCATAACTAGCATATTTAATAATAGTACATAGTTTTGGCGCACTTATTGAAAAATAAAATATCTCTCCACGACAAAAGGGTCACATGAAATTGATCTTGTGGAAAAGAATACGGATTGCTATCTTTTACTAGGAAATAGACATTCTAAAAGATGAATTCGTCGATAAAAATGAGATAAAAATTAAGCGTATTGGTTGTTCTTTATCACAGAATATCGAGACATAATGCTATCAAGAAGTACGTCAGAAACACCTGGTATTAGAGCTGGTTCATTTACTCCCGGGTCCACTCGTATGAATAATCCAATTACATGGATCAAAGATTGGTACACTCCAGAGGTCAATAGCCCGCCATTCCAGAGTAATGGGCCTAATTTTGAACCTCAAAGCATAAAATTGAAGGGTTGGCATAAGACTAATGTTGATTCCAATAATGACCCTGCCGTTAAATTTGATTCAGCCGATACGTTGGATTTGAATAATTGGAAGTACTACGAAGAAGTGACAATCACGGACCATTCCGATGAAGAAATTCCCACTGATAATGGTGTAACTGGAGGCGATAATGAACCCAAAGAAGAATTAAGTTCTGGACTTAGCATTAAGAACCAAGATGAAGAAATGGTTTCATTATCAGGTATTACAGACACCTAGACCACGAAAAACTTCCATACCAATGGGTTATATGTTACTATAAGATATTATACAAATTAAGGAAGATATAATTCCTGTTCTAATCTATTCTATAGATATTTGCAGAGTAGAATTCTACGCTTTAGTATGTTTTAAACAGATAAAACACATAGCTCTTCTAGCGAGATTAACAGCTTGCTGTAATTCACACTGCTTTTCGAAATTCCAAGTATCTTTCTCTGGTATATTGGCTACGTCAATTCCTTCTCGTTCCAAGCTTTGGAATTTCTTCCTGACATTTTGTAAGCGTATCATGTCCCTTGGATCGCCCAGCGGGGAGCAAATAATCAACACTGTGTTCTCAGGTAACGCAGTGTACATTTTTTTGAGTCTTTCATTGAGTCTATTATATGAATAGTCATTATCTTGTTCCGAATCAAGGCTTGGGTCTGGGGAATCTTCTGTGGCCCCAAGGTATCCATTATAAGTCTTTGGAATTGGCGACCAACCTTTGTTAAATTCAAGCTCACGCAATTTCATAAGAATAAAATCATTGCTATTAATTCCGTTCGCTAGATAGTCAATCGCTTCATCATCGTTACTAACTTGTACTTTCTCTAATTGCTTTTGAGAATTCTTGGTATTAGTATCCCGAATTGGAGTATAGTCTATGAATAGCGATCTAATCGCATCATTAGATGAGCAATTCTTTACATCTAGACGTTCCTTATTAATTCTTTCAAATAAAGAAATTTCATTCATATTCTTCCCAAAATATTCACCTTCTTGTAACTTTAACTTGATTAGATCTAAACATGCCTTGGCGTCTTCCACTGAAGAATGTCCATTCCCTGCGCTTTCGCCTTGTTGGATCTGTCTATTCAAATACTTCTCAGAGAGCCACTTTAATGAAGGCTTCAGAGGAGGGCCTCGATGGTGTTCATATACAATTGCTGTATCAATAATCCTTGGATGTTTTATATGCATCACATTCAAATCTGATTCCAATGAATGCCCAATTAAAATATCATCACTTGATACAATGTTAAGTATCTTCTCTTGAATATCTTTCAAATTGGTTGTAACGCCCTCTAGCTTTGCTTCAGTTATTCCTGAATATTTAGTAAGATAGTCAATAATCCCTTCCTCTGGCTTTACCAATAGATCTATAACAACTTCATTTTGGAAATTAATAAGTGATATACGAGTTAAAACTTTACCTGATGCCGACTGACAAAATTCACAATCCAATGCAAAAGTATGCGACCCGTCATGCCCAAATCTCCTGGTTTGAACCCATTGACAATTCGAATCTACAAGTTTAGGTTGCTTATCATCTTCAACCAGATCAGAATAAATAGGGTAATTATTTTGAACCATATCCTGATTGTTCAATAAGAGATCCCATAATGTCAATTTAGCTTTCCTCAGATTATCGATTTGCTCTTTCTTTTCCTTCTTTGTCAATGGCACGTTCGTAATGGTATGTAAAGCCAGGAATAATGAATCTTTGCTACCTGGTGCCGTTGCTTGAATTAATGATTCAAAATTTTCAGTAAAAAATCTTAATCTTTGTATTTTGGAAGTCTGGGACATGGGTACAAATTTATCATCCTTGTATGGGGAATTAGGCTGTAAAAAGTCATCTGATACTAATCCTGGTAGAACGCAAAATACCACTTTCTTTATTTCTGTTGCTTGTTTCAATTTTATCCAAGATAAATTATGGTTTAGATCTTTGTGGAAAATATGAATGATTAGATCGCGAATATTGGTAAGTGAAAGTTTCTTTATAGAAGGATGCTTCTTATCAGCATTTGCGCTTGTTACCAATTCAAACGTCGGAGGCTCTTGAGCTTTTTTCAACTTCTTTTTATGAACTTTGACCTCAGATTTCAATGAACCATTCTTATTATTGCTAGATGTAATCGAAGGCGTTGATGACCTTCTTCTCTTCTGGCGATTATTGAAGTTACCTTGTCTCAATGTCTCTTGTTTGGTTTTAAATCCAAACAAGGATGTATCAACGTCCGTTTCTTCATTTAAGGACGAGATTGAAACTGCAGAATCTCGTCTACTTCCATTTGATGCTCTTAAAAATTCTGCCACCAGGTGACGTGGATTTTCTTCCTCTTCCAAGTTAGACATAGAAATTGAAAGCCTAGCAGTGTTGCTACTAAGTGGGTCGTTTGTTTCAACTTCTGGCATAATACTTGGGTTAGATTAGAAGCAACACCACTATTAAATTCCTACGCTATTTATTTCAGATATACTCACAGTTTTTATTGGAGATTTTCCGCGTTTTGTATACAGGGAGCCATCAAGTACATTTCATTTTGCACTTATAGCACGGTGTTATACTTCTATGATTCTGTTTGGATCTTCTCTAGAAGATTTTCTAGAGACATTATTTGCTTTATTGGTTTCCTCGGTTTTCTTTTGGAATCTTCGGAACTCTTGAAGACCAAAGAATATAGAGCGATTTTGCAATTTTCGACAGTAGCTTGTTCGGCTTGAGAATTAATACAATCAAAGTAAGCATCATATGCTAAGTTGAGCTTATTGAAATCATTTTCATTTGTAAGTATACAGAAATCTGGTATATCTTTTTCATAAATTGTGGATGTAGCCAATATCTGTATCTTATTCCACGAATCCCATCCTTTTGGTATTAAGAGGTGGATTTGTAAGCTTCCATTGTTGAAGTTATGTTCTGTGTGATATATAACGATTGGCTCAGGTCTCTTGAACTGCATTTGCGGAGTACCTGAAAGGTCACGATAGCCAATCTGCAGCAAAAATTGCAATATCGTTTTCTCATCTGTCATTAAGGTCTGAGTGTTGGAGGCACATATAAACGCGCAACCATGCTTCAAGGATATAAATCTGAGTACCTGTTGTAGGAACACGCTCTTTGGTGATAAAGGATCATCATTTAGGTCTTTCGAATCAAGCATTACAGTTAATTCAAACGGTAACGGTTGGTCACACTGTCCCAGTGAGAAGGTCAACTCCAGTTCGTCTAACTCATTGTGGCCAATTTCATAGCCGTTTTGCATTTCCTTTAAATAATATGCGTATTCTTCTGTAAATTTGTTCTTAACTCTTTGTCTTGATTCAACACTATCAAACGAATTGAGAAATACCATTGTTTGTATAAATAATTCTGGGTCACTTAGGATTGTTACTATACTTATTTTTTTAGCAATTTTCAGTGATAGCTCCTTCTTAAGGTATTTTTCGAAAATATCTAAATTGGAAATGATACAGATATCATGTGTGTTAGTATATAGATAGTTTATTGACAGAGTTGCCAATTCACATAATATTAAAACAGCCTCTTTTTGCGAGGCATGTATATCAAATATACTTGTGGTCATCTTAGGAAGTATATAACAGTCATCTAATAGACACTGATCCTTGAAGGTGCTATGTTTATGTTGTTATAATTTTCTCCTTTGTGTAATTTCTTAGCAATATTTTAATATCATACAAGTAAAAAAATTCAATAACTTTTGTCAGTCCTATCGATAGCAGTCCCAATTATGCATAAATCTAAGAAACAAAGTAAGGGGGGGGACTCTATGGCTGAAGAATCGTATACTCAGCTTCTTGGTGATTCCTCGAATTTGCCAAACGATCAGGTAATTAATGACATATTTCTGTCACGTAAGACCCAACATGCTGATGATGCTGTAGATTACGAAAATATAGATGAATTGGCTGATGATGACGAGGTCGATTTGAATGAAAATCAGACTTCTAGCGTCCCCCAAGATGCCGCAGATGATAATGAGGGTGAACTTCAGGAACAAGCTGAAGAAGAATTCGATAATATGTTTGAAGACGACGGCAATGAAGAAAATAACATGGATGATACCAACTTTGATTCGTACTCGGACAACAATAATCGTTTATTTAATGACATGAATGATAACAATCACTTAATAGATGATGATGGGTTTCATGACATGAATATGGGTGGAATATTTGAAGATGATATGCATGATACTAGGGAAACGCCCGCTATGCAACCGGATAGAAAGCGAGCCCGCAAACTAGAACTGGAAGAAACTAGGAGACTAAAGAAACAAAGACTTGCAAAGATCGTCAAGAAATTAGAGGAGAAGCATACGAAAAAGAATTTGGCACATTACTTCCCCAATTACGCTAAGGAAAAACCATTCAACAATCACAATTTATTTCTTCCACCACCAAAATACTATTCTTACCTTCGTCCACCTATTGCATTAAAATCAAACATTAAACCATTAATTCCAAATAAATTAACATTGGAAGTAGATATTGACCAAAAGAAATTATTTAAAGCTAAAAAGCTACTATTATATGATCGTACAGATGGTACGAAAATTAATATAGTAAATATCACGTCTAATGACTTAGAAATAATAAAGGACTTAGAAAACAAAGGATTGCAAACGAAATCTAATTCCAATCCGATTTCATTTTTAAGCCTGGATGGTACGAATAATGATAAATTTTCAGGATTTTCGAAAGATTTGATTTTATCTACAACCTATTGGGATGACGAGGCTATTATTAATGCAGGTGATAAAAAATACTCGACAGGAATCCCTGTTAAGGTAGAACAAACTTCTCTTGATTTGGAATCCGATTATGAAGAAGACGAAAATATATTCAATGGACAAATAACTGAGAAAAACTTAAAGTTAGACATGAATGATCCGAATTTATTGTTTGTTCCTGACAAGTCCATATCGGAAAAAAGCAATTCTAAGGCAATTATCCCAACAAACGAAAAACTATTAGAAATGAAGTTCAATATTTCGAATGACAAAGAATACGAAATACTAAAGAATAACTATAACACTAAGGTTAGAAGTCAATTAAGTAACTTGAATATTGAGCATTCAATTCCAGCATTAAGATTACAAACCCCTTACTATAGAGTAAAACTTACGAAGGAAGAAGCGAGATCTTTCCATAGACCGAAATTCAATGTCAGACCAGGCACGTTGATAAGTTTTTCGAAATTAAAATTACGTAAAAAGAAGAAAGATCGTGGTAAATCTTCGCAAGAAATATTTACCAAATCTTCGGATTTAACCACTTCAGATACAAGTACGGTTATTGGTATGGAATATGCTGAGGAATATCCTCAAATTTTATCCAATTTTGGTATGGGTTCTAAATTAATCAATTATTATCGAAAGGAAAAGGAAGATGATAACTCAAGACCAAAAGCTCCGCTAGGAGAAACTCATGTTCTCGGTGTTGAAGATAGATCACCATTCTGGAATTTTGGTTATGTTGCTAAGGGAGATTTTGTACCAACTTTATATAACAATATGATAAGAGCACCTGTTTTCAAACATGACGCAGTACAAACTGACTTCTTGCTCGTTAAATCTCAAGGTGTTGGTAATCATCAAAAGTATTTTTTGAGAAATATTAATCACTTATTTGCAGTCGGGAATACATTCCCAGCGGTGGAAGTTCCTGCACCGCATTCCAGAAAAGTTACTAATACATCAAAGAACAGATTGAAGATGATAGTGTTCCGTGCGATGAACATTAATGATGAATCTCGTGTCTCTGTAAAGGATATAGCTCATCATTTTCCGGATCAGAACGATATGCAAAATCGTCAAAGATTGAAAGAATTCATGGAATACCAAAGACACGGTGAAGATCAAGGGTTTTGGAAAATTAAAAATACTGACATCGTACCTTCCGAAGAAGAGATCAGATCCATGATTACCCCTGAGGATGTCGCGGTATTAGATAGTATGCAATATGGTCAACAAACATTGGAAGACTTAGCCTTTTTGTTCAGTAATGAGGTAGGATCCAAAAAAGAAGAGGTAAAGAAAGACTCTAAGAAAGATAAATCTAAAGATGAGAATCTTAGTGATGGAGAAAAAGAGAAGGAAAAAAATAAAGATAAGGTTGAGAAAGAGAAGTCAAAATCCAAATTGAAAGATAAAGATAATGACAAGGAAAGAGATAGAGATCTTGAAGAAGAAGAAGAACTCGCACCATGGAACTTGACACGTAATTTCGTAAATGCAAATCAGACCAAAGCAATGCTTCAGCTTAATGGTGAAGGAGACCCAACGGGTATTGGGTTAGGATTCTCTTTCTTTAGGTCTACACAAAAGAGCAGCTTCACACCATTATTTGCGCCTGTAAAGGAGAATGTTCCAAAGAATAATACCGCAGCATATCAACAAAAACTTTACGAGAATGAGGTTTCAAGAATTTGGTACGCACAAAGAAGATCTTTAACAGTAGATCAACTGGAGGGGCATGATTTAAATACAGTTTACAGCGAATATAAACCCGCTGATCATGATCGTGCAGTAAAGCATAAAATAGCTAAAGATAAGGACATTGCTATTAATGAGGAAATTGGATCCGCAGAAAATAAAGCATTGAGAATTACGAGAAGATTCCGTGACGAAAATGGTATTGTTCAAAGGCGAGTTGATACAATAACCGATCCTCGATTAATTAGAGCATATATAAGGCGCAGAAAGCAAATTGAAGATGAATTATTGAGGAATGCAGAGGTCGATGATATCATTCCTACTAATGATAAGGAATTAAACAAACTTCGTCGTAAAGCTTTAGAAGAAAAGTTGGCCAGTTTGGAAAAAAAGGCAAAGCTGGGTAAAGGTAGAAAACCATCTAAGGATGTATTGCACGCGGCTGCGGCTGCAGGCGGGAAGGTTATTGATGCCAATACTGTTATGTTACCTGACGGTTCATACGCGTTTGGTGGAAAAGGTATAGGTAAAGGGAAAAGTAAAACAAGAAGATGTGCATCGTGTGGTGCGTTTGGTCATATTAGAACCAATAAGTCTTGTCCGTTGTTTTTTCAAAATAACGAAAAGGAAACTTCAGCTGAAAGCGCTTCAGTGGGTAATGAATCATCGGCTCCACCTAATTCCTCTAATCCCCTAGAAGGACCATCTGGTCAATAAGCTGGTAGTGCATGAAATCGTCGTGCGTCTTCGTAATTCGCATGTTGCATGCTAAATACTTGCTCAGAATAATCGTAAATGGCTGATCTATGTTTACTAATGAACGTACCACTTTAACCTTACTTTCATTAATCACTCATTCAGTCACATAAATTTCACTACACTAATTCTGATTATAATGAGTCAGGTATCTACGTCCAATTTATTGCCTGTAGGTTTGAAGTAAAACTTTCATTATTCATAAAAATTTATATTATCATATAAAAATATGTACATTGCACTCATAGAAATTGTAAGATGATCTACAGCATCGTTGTAGCGATAGTAATCATTCTTCCATCACCCAATACTTGTATGGATGAACGTGAGCCTTTTCATACCCAGGATCAGAGTTTACAAATATTCTCTTAAACGCGGATTGTGAATAGTAATACTTCGCCATACAGAACATTTCAAACGAAATAACGGTACCACCGAACATCATGGCCCTAACTGGTGTTAATTGAGCTAACATTTTTGAATTACTTATAGTTGAATAACTTATTGATAATAAATATTAATAGTTTGAGATGCAAAAACTAAATAAGGATACTACGGTATATATACTTTGATTGCAAAAGCAATTCCTAGTCACACCGAAAATTTGCTACAGAGTAATCTTATAATATACGAACCCTGAATAATTAATATTTCCTGACACCTTCTCCGCTAGGCAATACTGGTAAAAACTGACCTATAATTAACATGGGTATATCAAATGGGTCTCTCTTAACAGTCCAAGCAGAGCAAAATTCGATGTAGTCACCATCATTTAAATCCGATGTCTCATAATTAAATGCGGCCGTTGAATTTTTCATTAATTTACACTTCGTAATAATACTCAGATGTAAATTACCAACTGCTACCGATTTGAATAGTTTAAAATAGTTGATAATAGATTTGTCGTCATACATCAATTCCATAATGAAAGTTCGTTTCGATAATATGTCAGACAAATTGAAGCCTAATATACTTAGCAAATCATTTGATATTGAAACTATTTCGCCTGTTCGGCGCCATATGATTGTTGGGGAAGAATTAAATCGCAATAATTTTTCATAATCGATCAATGATCTCTGAAATGACATTTCTAGAAACAACAAATCGTAGGGCTTTAAAAGGTTTTTGTGTGCAGATATAAATGTTGGTCTGTAACTGGCAATTAACTTTAGTATAATTAATAGATTATTCCGCTTCGTTTGCTTTTCTTCGGCTGAAAGTGAATTTCCCAGAAACCGTCTCTTTAGAAAGTTCGTTAACAGATGGTACGACTCAGGATAGTCAAAATTTACAATACTGTGTGTGTATATGTCTTCAACAGACTGATATATGTGATGGCTTATTAACGGAGACATGTAATCGTTTTTAAGCGGACCTGTTGGCACATTGCTCAGGTTCATGATCTCGTTTTTAGTTGTAAGGATATCCACAGTTACGTTGCTGTCTGGTTGTGGCATATCGATAGGCATGTCATTAGAAACACCCAAAGCTATAAATGGCCGTGAATCTTTTAGTCTCTTAGTCTTCCTTGAATTTGAAACTTCATTTTGGTTTGAGTTATCGAAACTTAGATTATTATTATTTAACAACGTATTGGCTGGAGATATCGTGGCGTCTCCAGTATATTCAGATGTACTTGTATTGGAAGGAGAGGGGGAGGATGGTTTGGAATGTAGTATTATATCTCCCAACATAAGATATTCTTGATTAAGGTAATTAGAATTGAACATTGTATCTATACTTCCCCGATTCCTAACTAATTGGTGTTGCTCAGATATGGAATTCCGTAGTGAAATATTGTCTGAATCTATTGGTTCAGTATGTAATAGTTTGTTCAACACATCATTTGTTGTATCTAGCAAAGTATTTGAAGACACGGTTGGCCTCGGATTTACATAATGTAGGGTACTGCGAGGATCGTGTTGTTGTTGTATTGGGTTGGTTATGTTTGCTTGTGGTGTATGTTGCAAATCTCCCTGTGGACTTACGTCAGATTCCTTTTTAACAATATCATGGGTAGGTACTAAGCTAGGTGATGCATCTGAAATACTGGGAGACCTGTAGCTCGACAGCATTGAATTCGCTCTTAATTTTATCTTCTTGTTTCCTGAAGTATTTAAGTACTTTGCACGCTTTCGAACAGCATCGTGACATTGGTCACCTAGGTTTCGTTTCACACAATTCTTGCAGGGCCTTTCATTAGAACATTGTAAATGTTTTGAATGACAAAAAACACAAGCTTTCGAAGCTGGTTTCCTATTCTTTCTCTCGAGTGGACTGAGCTTCCTGGTCATCGTTACTCGCTCTATAAAATGCCTTGTAAATATCCCTGGATTGGCTGTTTAAATCTAGGGTCCAAGATACTCTGGGGTACTGGATATACTTATTCAAAAAAAGTCCCGGGAAAACTAGGAATTGATCTCGGAGCCATCTCGCGATGTAATTTTTCAGTGGGGGAAGGGAATCCTTACCAAACCAATAGATCAAACTGTAATCAAGTTTCAAGAACCGTTGGGAAGAAGTAACAATGCAATGTGTTCTTTGCATGAGCTATTAGTCGAAGTAACTCATGAAGTGAAATCAAAATGTCTGAAGTATATAGTCCTTAATCTAAATGACGAAATTTTTGGTATTCCCAGTATTCGGGTATGAATCGATCCAAGAAAACCATTAGGAATCACGAAATGTATGTAAAAAATCTACATTAACTCCAAAGTAAGCTACAATTTTCCTAAAGATAGGTTATATCCATTCGTGCTACGCCAAATTACAAGTTAGTGTTCTACAAGTACAAGGCAGCTAATAGTAACATCCGCTGGTAGTTTTAAATCCAAGATTCGCATCTTTTCGTGCTGGCCCGACGTTTTGCTCGATATGTTCAAGAATACCTTTTCCACGTCCTCTAAAACTCCAGCCACTCTAATCACGTACTGGGCGCAAGCTAACTGCATATAGAAGATCTTGTTCTGTATACTTTTCCAACCCGAATAATTGTTAACTTACACGTCCTCGGTGTATTTTGTGATGAGCCGTGCCCAAGTACTTCTTACCCAATGTATGATAAGGTTGCTTAATGTGTGGACATTATTAAAGTTACCCACTCTTTTTCTCTTCGGCACACCACGCACAGCGTCCGTTAACTCAATCCCCCCTTCTCCAACGATGTATTTCGTTTAGTAATCTCGTCATTCTATATACCGTAGTCTGACTCTGATAGCCTCTTCCATCGGTATCGCACAAGCTTCCTAATAGTACTCCTATATGGCTAATTATTCTATGGTTGCAATATTCAACACGCATTACCCTTTCTATCGCTCGGCATGTTCCAGAAATGAACACAGTTTGGTCTTCCTTGCTAAGCAGGATCTGTGGCCTGAAACCGGATTGTCTCCAGGTTCGTATCATGCATTCTTGATCGTCGCTGCTTCTTTCATCTGTACCTGTTTTGTATAGGGGAAGAGCAATGAAAATTTTGTGCCCGGAAAATAAGCTCATCGCGAGAAAGGTGTATGCAGACTCAAAAGCCATGTTATACACGGAACAATAAAATGTGTACCAAATTCCAGTCCTTAACAAGCAGGTGACCTTCCCCTATGTCTTAAATACGTGAATATGGCACCCACTCACATTACTGCATACTTTATTGAAATGTAACATATAGCCACACACCTATCAGGAACCATCGCTACATCCTGAACCTGTAGTTTCTGTTGGTTAGACCTATATGACCATGATTGCACCAATATTCCCAGTTTAGCCGTGCCCTTCTATCGGAGTCGACACCCTCGGTAAAGCCCTTTTTTCTTGTCCTTCGGTGTTCCAACGCAATTGATCAAACAAATGACACACTCACGGTGGAGTATTCTATTGATATGCATGTAGCACATACTTCAAATTTGTGTCTTCCTCTATACACCAATGCACTGTCAGAAAAACCTCTGCGCTTATAGCCCACATTATCACTTACAGTGTGTACAAATAATATTGACCAATGCCGTCTCGTTATCTCTGTTACGAGATGACATCCATTCCTGATTGTTCTGCATATTGTGTTCATAAAATAGGCTGTATTTCTGGAAAAATTTACATGATAAATCTCCCTGCACACAAGTGTCACTATTGTATACCTTTAAATGAAAAATGTTTGGGGGACCATGAGGTTTTTTTTTCCATTTTCTTCTAGCTACGTAGGTTCTACAGTTATGATTATACCTAGGTTTTACAACAAGAGACACAGAAATGGTATTCGGCTAATGTTTGTCGCGAGTTTCGTGATACTATCGTTGCACAAGTTCTTATCGGATAACGTCGAGCAATACATGCTAGAGAACGAAGCATTGAATTTGAACAGAGCATCCAGTTTTAATCCACGGAACGTAGCATATGCAGTTTACTCGCATATAAATTCATATAACGACGAAGAGGAGGTGAGCAACATGAGTAAGTCGCAGATCAACGCAGGCGGGGGAGAAATATTCTTCCATTGGGACGATTGGGTGGACTTGCTGCAGAGCGAACATATACTTGGAAAGTACCGAGCGGAGTCGCCTGGGGGACAGTGCGATAGAGTACTCGATAAGTTTGCAAACGTCAATGGGTATTTCATGGAGTCTTATAACAAGAAGGTGTTCAGAGGAATGGCCAATTTGTATTGCTTAAAAGATATACCTAACAAGATTATTGCGGTCACAGATGATTCCATGGTTGAAGTTCTGGTTCGTTCAAAGAAACGGATCGGCCAATCCAATTTGCCGGCAAATGTAACCAAGGAACAATTGGTTGATGAAATGGTTAAACTTCAGAACACAATCCTGCCGAGGTTTGAGCTGAAGCCATTAAAGAGCGCACAAAATTCCGTCAACATTAAGGCGGAAGATTTTGTATACAATCCAGACCTCGAGATATTTAAATTGAGGGAAAAGTTAAACACGGAAACTATCAAGCTGTCGGATTACAAGCATTTAAAGTTTTTGGAGTACTCCAATAAATTAGTTGAAAACTCTGGCAGATATTTCAAATATCCTTGGATTACATCGGATGTGGTCCAAGGACATTCTCATCATCTTGCATATCCTTTCTTCAAAGGTTACGTTGGGGATCGTGAAAGACAAAGTGTACTTCAACACATGATACGAGCGTGGTTTCAATTTGCAGAAGCTGCAAATATGCCAAGTTGGATAAACTATGGTTCATTATTAGGTTGGGCACACAATGGTATTAATATGCCATGGGACACTGACGTCGATGTTCAAATGCTGATAGCTCATTTGGACAGACTCGGTAGAGAGTATAATAAATCTATTATTCTCGAAAACCCAAGATATGGTAATGCAAAATATCTTCTTGAAATTGCGCCTACATATATAAAACAAGGAAACGGTAAGAATTTTATTGATGCGAGATTTATTGATATTAATTCAGGCCTCTATATCGACATATCCGCCTTGTCTCATTCTGGAAGTGCCCCGCCAGACGACTTATTTGATGGTTTATCTAAAAATGAAGAACATAAGTCATTACTGGTTCATTGTAAGAACTGGAATTGGCATACTCTAGACGAGATCTTACCAATAAGACATACTTACTTTGAAGGTAGTGACGCTTATATACCGAATAATGTCTCCAGAATTTTGAGTAGAAAATATGGTAAAGAATCATTCACAACGAAGATTCATGCGTCAAATTATAATTATCAAAAAGATATTAGCTTATGGGTATCTGACGATTTATGTGAAGCGTCTCCTAGTATGAATAGATTTGAAGCAAGAGACGAAGGCAGATTGACATTAGAAGGTGCATGCAATGAAATAGTATTACAAGATGAATATCAGATTGCTTATGAATGCACCAAGAGACATAAGCAATTGGAATTGGATGTTGATAATAGTGTAGAATATCAAATAGACAAAAAGGGAAATTTACCTTACTTTAGAAAGGATGCATGGGATTATTATAATGATATAAACAATGATGTCGTTAATCATGATCGTTGGTACATAAAAGAAGAAATTTTCAAATAACACGGGGACGATTCAAATTTTGAACTTTGCATTATATACTAAATATACTTACATTATTGGTATGGAAAATTAATTGTAGTTCTGATATAATTGAGATCGCACTGTTGCAAAGCACTGTTTTGTATGCGAAATATTATCGTTTGAAGATTCATATCCATCTATTAATATTCAATTGGGCAGACAAGTTTGCAATATTGCCCTATATACTCTAAACAAATACACCATTATGGTTTTTAAGTATCCAACTCTAAGCAATTCTTTAGTTGAATTAGATGTTTGAGAATGGATCAAAATTTCTAATTTGGGTCCGTCATTTGGGTCATTTCCACTGCTAACAATTTTAAAAGTAGTATTGAAATCAAGTAATCCTCACAGGGTGCCAAATTCTGTAATAATGCTTTCGTATGATTGGGTTTTTTCTAATTTGTTCGTCGTTTCAAGATTCGTTAAAATTGGAGTTTGTATCAACAATAATATTTTTGTCTCTTTATTTTGATGAACGTAATCTAAAGTTTATTTCCTAGTCAATGACATTGAACTCTTCCACTGATTAATAAGCACTACGTTAATATATTGTCAATTTGAAGTCCATACCAAACCTACTACTACGTTATCGTTGTCGCTAAAAGTCTGAAAAGCGTAAAAATTTTTACTGGAATCCATAAAATGTGTAATCGAATCATTTTGTTTGAATTCAAAGCCGTCAAAATCCCCAATGAAATATTGATTACTAGAACCACCGTTTGGAGATCCTGGATTAATCGCAAGAAACATAACCTATTTACATTTCGTAGAATTTTCAATAGGTACTTTAATCAAACATGGACATTCATATTGGTTCCCCAAAAACCCAGAGATAAAGCTGGAATGTAAACCCCAGGTTTTTAAGTCTCGAGAACCAAAGATCTGAATTTTATATTCTTGCGATTTCAGAACAATCATAATCCACTGGCTTGTTTCTTCGTGGTGAACGTTTCACCTCCATCCAATGAATAGGGATGTCTTGAGATTGGAACTTCAGGGTTGCATTCACTCATCGTACATATTTATTAAGCGAGAAATAATCCGAGCAATACGTGATTCTCAAATATGGGGTTATTACCGTAAATAAATATTCTATAACTACATTCCTTCGTTGGTCGCAGCTGTTATATTTCGTGTTTTATTTGGTTTGGTGACAGCATTTCAAATTTATCAGATTGTGAGGACGATCAAATCCAAATTCGTAACTGCAAAAGAAAAGCGTGTACTATGGATTATGCTCCCATTCGTATTACGAGAAATATTTGAAATTGTTGGATATATTGGCAGAATTTTATCAGGTAAGGATTCTACAGCGCTGGTGCCTTATATAATTCAATCGGTTCTATTGTTAGTGGCACCTGCTTTGTATACAACCACATTATGCATGTCGCTTGGTCGACTCATCGCAGGCTTGGAATGTCAAAGATATTCAATTATCCCATTGAAGTACTTAACTAAGATTTTCGTGGTGGGCGATGTTTTGTCGCTTCTTATGCAATCTGGTGACGGAGGTATTATGTCTTTAGGCACACTGTCGTCCATGTATACTAGGGAAAATATAATTATTGGTGGGTTAATCGTTCAAATTGTTTTTTTGGAATGTTTATGGTCGTTGAATTGACGTTCCATTATAGAGTTCTTACACGTCCAAATGAATGTGCCATGATAACTAGGATGTTCCTTCACAATTCAACAACTAGAATTATATTTTGATTGCCCTTTTCACGTGCTTCTATACTTATCTTTATTAAATCCATTTTCAGACTAATTGAATACGTTCAAGGTAATGATGGATACCTAATCTCCCATGAGGTGTTTCTTTATTGTTTCGATGCTGCTCTCATGTTGTTGAACGTGGCCATCTTTGTTTTTCAAAACTGGACACTATTTTGTTGTATTCCGAACATATAAATCTGAAAGCATTGAAACTTCAAATTATAGTATCGGAGCTAGTATTCGGGACAAGGGGTCACTAGCTTGAAAAACACTACAAGGTCAGATATTCTTTGCCCAATTCAATACATATTTTGTTGCATAAATCGGTAGCATATGATGTGGCCGATATTATTTGGAAACTACTTTTTATTCTCAGAACAATATAGTAATTTTAAATTTTTTCGATAGTAGAGAATACTGAATTAAATTATATTTTAGTTATCTTTTGTTCTTCACAAGTGTACTTTTACATATACAATTTATCCTCAGTATTCTTGTTTTTTATTTCCAAACCATTGATCCATTTTTAGATTGCAGATTCGTCTGAAAACGATATTTTAAATATTAAAAGTTTGGCTCTATGATTTGGTAGAGCATTTATTATCTCGCTTGTAAAAATCTATTCTTTCGTGATTCGCACGCAATACGATTCAAAAACAGAACTTTGCTTTAAATATATAAAAACTAATTTAAAATTCCAGGGGGATGTCTTCAGAAGAAAATCGTAAAAAGAAATAGAAAGATACTTGTTTGTAACAACTGCCTCAAAAAGAAAAGGAAATGTGATAGAAGTATTATTTGCGCTAGTTGTATTAAATTAAGCATGATACAACTTGCTCCTACACAAACATGCTTCCAATGGTTCAGAGATTAAAAATATAACCGAGAAAGACAACCGAAAAAACCATGACGATAAGGTGAGACAACCTGATTTAATAAACGATTTAGAGGGATCTGAAACAGACGTACGCTTTATAGGTATCAACCCTGTTACATCGAGTGAACATATAATTAACTTTCTTGGCACCTTGAATAAGGATCCAAAACTGATTCAAAAGTTCCAGTTTCACCGTATCGACCCCTGAGATTTCTTATTTTACTGAGACAAGATCTTGCTTCGTTCTTATTGTGGAAATATTTGATGTCACCTAGCAGGAGGAACTTCTCGCTTGAACCGATGCTTGATAAAAATTCGAAAATTAACAATTTGGAAGCGCATGACCAAAAGATCCTAGTATCTTATAGGCCCAAATATATTAAAAGATTACAAAAAAATCACTCCGATGGTGATATTATTGAAGTGAAAAGTGCTATATCTAATTTTGATTTGAATTTAGGAATAAACTTTCATTTCGAGTGAATTAGGGACAGTTCCAATTTAATGGATAAAATAAATAACATAAAACTTCAAAGAAAAGCTCTTTATTTACTTTTAAATGTATTTTTTAATACCCGGTATCCTTTTTTTCCTATATTAGATGAGCCTAATTTTCGATGTGATGTTTCTCGAATTATTGGTGTTGATAAAAATGATCTTTCGGATGGACCAATCCATGATGTGCTCTTAGGGAGTATGCAATTTCTAGCTTTTTTTGGCTACGTTGTTAATAATTTTGAGAAGTTATTTATCATTATTTAGCAATATCGTTAAAAAAAATCAAGATTTGTTAAACTCAAAGGAAGACTCACCAAAATTGCAAGATAAAAAATTTCTTATGGGGAATCCAATACCTATTGAAGTTGCAAGTGTTGCCGAGGTATGTATCAAAGAGTTTGGTTTAATTTCTGAATGAAGCCTATCACTTTTCCAGGTTTTGTGCATGATGCAGATGTATAAGTCTTATGCACCGAAGGAGGATTCCTCTACAAAATATGAATCTGTTGTTTCTATTGGAATTTTGCATCAAATGGCTAATGCATTATTTTTGAATAGAGATCCCGATTATATTTTATATTTTTCTGAAAGAAAAATAGACAAGAAAACCAAATTTTTGAAAAGATTATGGTATTTTTTTTAATGATTGCAGATCTTGAGTATTCAATAATCTATAGATTGCCAATTTATACAATTTAATCGAATTATGATACAAAAATACCTTTTCTTCTGAATGATATAGGCGATTTGAATAAAATAGATTCAGAGAAACATCTAATTACGGCCTTTAATGAAATATTTCCTGTCAATATCTCTGCACATAGAATTCTAGATATGATATTCAGAGTTTAGTCCGATATGAAAATTTCAATCCTAGCAAAACATTTATCTGATTTTGAAGTTTTGATAGGGAAAATACTTGGAGATTTAGGATCTTATCTAGTTTATGATATTCAATATCCAGAGTTTTAAAGATTCAAAAGTTTAAGTTATATTTGTATTGCAAATTAATATTGCTGTATATTTATTATTGCTTTTATGTATATTATGATAGAAAAAATGTGCAATTGAGTTTGTTTTATTTGAAGAAGCTGTTGGTCATCATATTATACGAATTGGCAGGTCTTTCCGGGAATTTATATTACAACTGTGATAGATACTTCAGAACAGCTTTTGTCTTAATTGTCACACCAATACTTGAAGTGTTCGCTCCTGTGAATTTACTATTGTGTCAATTTCGAATTAGACTCAACAGTATGCGTATGACTATAGTGAAAAAAAATTCAGCAAGGAACCGAAAAGTAAAGCCCTCTCTAGCATTTATGATGACACTCTACAAACGATGATAAATTTGATGAGCAAATTTGAGAATAGAAGTATAACTTTGGTATCAGTTTTAAGCCATAGGTACTTCTTTGCTTGGAAATCTGCAAAGTCTTATATGTATGGTCGGAGTGTAGCATCTGACGATGCTCGATATAAAGTTGACGAGAAAGATACAATGAATGCAAGCTTGAATTATTCACTTGATTAAATACAAGATTTATCAAATTTATTGACTTTTTGTCTCAATAAGACAAAGCTTAATGAATCGACTAGTAAAACAAACTACAATAGTTTAAAAAGAGACTACCAAAATACATCTGTTTCTGAAGAGCACATAATTAATGACTTTTAGATAGATAAGTTATGGATCCTGTCTGATTTGCGAAGACATGAATTGCATGATAGTGCGTCAAAAATAGAATTGCTGAATACGATCGAATAAGAAACGACTCTACTCTTTATCAAAAGTTTTGAGTTGCTGATAATTCTAATTCCTCATACAGTTTGGATTTTGATAGTAATATACTACATGAGGATAATGCATTTGGGACTTTCCCAGCTGACGAATTATTTCTTGATAATAACTACTTCAATATGATTGGATAGGTTGATTTGCAATCAATTATACTCATTGCACATTAGACTTGTCTAGCGTTTTTTTTCTTTCCGCTCATATTTGGTTTTTGACATTAAAATGAAGATTATTAATAGCTTCTGTTTTTATTTTTTGCATGCTTATACTTATGCTGAAAACCGACGCTGAGATTTTGGGGCTGCACTAGACCTGACGGCTTTCGAATTTCTCCGGAGGTTCTTCTTTTACCGTTACACTATTAAAAGGGATCAAATGTCAGTCCGGGCATCGCACTTAAGATATTAAAATAAATGTGAGTTATGTTTCTGTTTATTATTATAATCATTTAAATATAATTAAATAAATAATTGCTATGAACACAAACAAATACTATAGGATTGAAGAATGTGATATCGTCAAATTTGTTAACCAATTAACTTGGCTATCAATGAATTCACATAATTCATTATTATCAATATCGCTGAAATGCGTAAAATAGATTTTCTCCACACGTAAGACTCTGCATGTTCTTCCACTAGACCAATTCGAAGTCAACCGTCACATCATTTTCATGGGTTTTATCTAACTTTCACTTAAATGAAAAACCTCTTTACATTCTATAATGTAAGTTCTTGTGATCTTTATCATAGATGCTATCCCTTGTCATTGTATCAGCCGGATCAATTTTTGGATAATGGCAATGCATTGCAAAAATAGGATTGTCATTATTTGCGTTAAAGTGATCTTTTATTATTTTGGCTTGTTGCACACTTCCATCTAGTGGTATAGTATCAGTTCTTTTTCTTTTGAGAGTCTCCAAGACCCTTTATTTGAATATTTCGCAATCTTTAATTGGGTTCTTTTGTGCCATCGCTTTTCCTTGAAAGTGATCATAATTATCGAAGTGTCGTATTTCTTTATTACTGGACTTGAATCGAAAATAGTTTTGTTTTTTAGAACAGTCGCGGCAGCTGCAAAAAAATTCATATCAAAGAGAATAACTTATGATATAGCTTAGGATCATACACTTTATAATACAAAGAAAACAACAAGGTTTTTCCATGCGAAAAATTGTTAGCAAGGAGTTGTCCCAACTCCGTTGAAAAATTGGACACGGTACCATCTAGATCATGGAAAGCTACAGAATCAATATCAACCCCTGAAAAATTATTACCGTTTTCGCCATAAGTCATTGGAAGTCGATCATACCTGGCTCTTTTTCTCTTATTTATCTCAGCACCATATATGCTATCCAAATGGGGACAAATTATACGTCTCCAATAATCATACCAAGTAATCATACTATATTCCCTGAATAGATCAATATCAAAAAAAGGATCGGGGTTCTCAATAACAATATTACCCGAGTCCAATAATAAAACATTTTGGAAGGAAGATGTCATGAAAGCCAACGACTTGAACTGATATGACTTGAATTTGTTGCTACATGAAGTAATAACGGATGTTCCGAAAACATCTGGAATCACAACGCATGAAGCGTTGAATCTTGGAAATACTGTTACAAAACTCGATTTTTTGTTTATAATCGCAATATGTTGACATCATAATTTACACTGGTAATTCAGACCCGTACCCTCTTCCTAAGAGTGACAAACAAGATAAACAAGAAAATCTTCCTCGTCCGCCAAATATAATTCTATTGCTGTTTGGTTTATAAATTGCCTTCGATAACTCCGAACGCTTTGTGTAAACTTCCATGCTTCTCTTCGAATTCATTGAAGGCTTTATTAGATATATTTGCCATGTGCAATAATGTGTCCGTCGTACTCACTTTCTTATCTGATGCTTTTGTATAAACTATTGTATTATCCAAATCTTCGTGTGTGAGATTTGATCTGTTTGTATTTAAGGTGTTCAATATTTTGTCCTAAAATCCATGTAATTTTACTTTGTTTGCAATATATTCCTTTATGTTCACTGCTGGATAATTTTCATTGATGAATGAGTTCTAATAGCTCTTAATTGAAATTGGACCTAATCATTTGTGTTGTTGCTCTGCATTGACCCTAAAAGTAACGAAAATCAATAACACTAATATTGCCCCAAAGATTGCAGCTTTGACCTTTAAGAATCTAAATTACTCAAAAAGGTAGATGCGTTATCTAAATTCGTGCTGAAATTGGTATTGGTCCTCGATATATCTCGAAATGCGTAACTAGTATGCGTGAAATCTCCGTATATCACTGAAACAGAAATTGGACTTGAAGCAGCATCCAGCATCTGGAACAAAACACACAATGCTTATATGCATAAAACGACTTTCACTAAATATTATAACAAAGCAATGTTGATTGAAACTAAACCACAAATTTTATATGAATTGAGAAATACCGATTCAGAAGTGATGGTTAAATCTACGGAATTAATTCAACTGCTATCAACTAATACACAATATTTTGTTAAAGAGCAATTCATGAGGGGAATCACGAATGCTTATTACATGAGTGCAGGATTTGCTGGATAGGCATTTATTGCATGTTTATTGACCACAAACAAAAGAGTACCAAAAAATAGTACTGGTTTTCAAAATTCAGAAGATAATTTAGATGGTGGAGACATAGCGTCCGACTTAAACAGCAAGACACATCTTTTCACAATTAGGTTTCAATTAGAATTTATGGAAATTGTGAATATACTTTTTTAAGAAGCAACAGCATGCTAAAAAAATTTAATCTCAAAAATTAAAACAGGAATTCAGACACTACAACAAATCATAGGCTAATTCATGTTCATTTTGTCTATCATAATCAACACAAGTTCGTATGTTCATATTTTCAGGGGTCAGCGCAATTAACCTTTCAAAAAACTTAGATTAACTAATAATGTTTCACATACAATAGAAGCTATTGTCTGTGAGATGAACATAATTAAAAGAAAAGCAATATTTTACTGTTCAAAAGAAGTACCTAAGTTTAATATAAGAAGTTAAAATTGTGAGTAGAAACACGGGACGGTACCTTAAATTTGGTCTTATAGAGGTTACAGCAGAATAGATGAGCAGTTATTTTGCATTGATAAAGGTGCTAGAGCTTAGTTTATTATTGAAGCCTAATCAGTTAGACAGTTGGGAATGGCTGTTAATGTCAAAACTTTGCTAGATAAATCGCACTTTCAATTGCCTTAATTATAAGTTATCGATTCCAACTTATATAAGTAGTCAAATGGTGGTACATTTTTATTATTTCATTCGGTTTTCTTTCGCTATTCAAACCGTCAACTACGAACTCCGAGAAAAATAAATTTATTTCGAAATATGCAAGTTTGACTGAAAAAAAAAGAACAAAATTATAAGGATTATTGCTGCATCACTATGGTTTGAAATACTTAATAAGGAGTAATGATGACAGAATATCAACACCTGGTCAGTTCCTCTTATTCTTATAAGTGATTTGGACACAAACCTATCAAACCATTACACTGAACGATTTTCAAGTTTCTTGACGAAGAGAAATCACATTACTGGAGTGTATTTCTATACATAAAATATTAATGCTTTTAAAAATAACACCGGATCCTTATCTCAATCGTTCATTACAATCATATGAAATCATTCTACTATTTCAATTTGAGATTCGATGATTAAATCTAGAGCTAGCTACTGTACTTGTCTTTTCCTCTGCTTTTTATTTTACAATTGGAACTAGAACAGACACCTCTTGAATTGCCGATAATAATACTATAGGTATATGAGTTGACTTGAAGATATGCTATTAATAAATTTTATGTTTGAGCAATCAAATTCAAAAAAAATTCAAAAAAAATTGCAAGACTGCAACAAAGTATTAATAATATATATTATGTAATAAGCATATATTTCATTAGTCTGAAAATTTTCGACGATTGCTGCAAGAGATTATTAACGTGACTATTCAAGATTATTGGCAGTATAAAGTGCTTTTATTGTCCCATTAAATTTGGATAGAGCCACTCAATTTCTAATAGTTGAGTTCATAATATAATAAATTTGGAAATATGGGATACGGTACTAGTGTTTTCGTTACAGGCGCTAATGGCTATATTGCACAACATATCTGTAAGTATTTGATTGCGAATAAGAATTCATATAAAGTTGTGGGATCCGTTAGATCAAAAGAAAAAGGTGAAAAATTGAAAGAACTATTGAACTCAAACAACTTTAGTTACGAGATTGTAGAGGCGATTGAAAACAAAGGCGCTTTTGAGGATGCTTTAAAAAAGCATCCGGAAGTCTCTGTCTTCTTACACGCCGCTACACCTGTAACTTTTACATTCGACGACCCCGAGAAGGATATACTAAACCCTGCTATTAATGGCACCAGGAACGCATTAGAAGATATCAAAAAATATAGTCCTCAAATTGATAGAGTTGTTGTAACTTCTGCAGCAGCGGCGATGCATTCACCTAAGAATACCGGCGATTCTATTGATGAATCTTCTTGGAATAATATTACATATAAACAAGCACTCTCTACTCCTTACTTGGGGTCAAAACCATTAGCTGAGAAGGCGGCATGGAATTTCGTGAAGCAGGAGAAACCAAATTTTGCTCTATCTACCATCAATCCAACATTCGCATTCGGCCCGCAAACATTTGACGAGGGTCTAAAGGGTCGTCTTAATTATTCAACTAAATATGTCAAATCTTTGCTCAGGTTGAAGCCTGATGGAAAATTACCAGGTATGTCAGGATCTTTTGTTGATGTGAGAGACGTAGCCCAAGCTCATATCGCTGGGTTCGAGAAGAATGAGGCTATAAATCAAAGATTATTAGTTCTGAGTGGAAATTTTACATCGCAAACTATTTTGGATATTATCCGCAAAAATTTCCCCCATATAGCCCAGAAGCTACCGGTTGGTAAACCAACATCTAGAGAAGAAATTTCTAAGAAATTAGATATAATCAATAACGCGAAAACGAAACAAATATTAGGCTTTGAACAAATTAATCTCGAGAATTCGATCATTGATACTGTTCAACAATTAATTGCAGTTGGTAAAACGTGAATAGCTATCGAAGAGTAATTCAATGGGTTTTAAAAGAAATCTTCTTCAAATTTTTATTTCTCTTTCATAGCTTTATGAAATCTAGATTTTCTAGATAAAAGTTTAACGGGTATACTTTAAATACTTTATTCGAAAAGTGTAGCTAAAGATGTGCGTTGTTCAGATTTGAGGTTGTGACTATTAATGAAATTATTGCGTACCATTTATTTTGATAATTGCATAACGGAACAGAGCAAATGGTGTATTCAGACAATAGGAATTGTTGTGACTTGATACATATTTTGGTTGTCCGACATGGAAATGAATTTCTTTGGTTTTAATTCCTTGACGAATTTCAGTGAGGAGCAATGGATTTGAAGAATTTAATATTTCGATTGTAATCTGATCTTAATGCCATTTTTCGACTTTTTTATTTTCGTGTTTTCTAACATCGCTAATGCAATTAAGTCAATTTCATCTTTGTAATATCGTGCTCATTCAATGTTTAAATAACTGTCGTGGAAGTCATTTCCTTCACATTTGAATTTAAACCGATGTTAATTTAGTTGATCATTATTTCGTAATATTTGTTGATTTAATCGCCATAGCGTGTAATGAGGAACCAAATTTATAGGTAGAAACAATTTAAAAGGCCACGATCCAGTCGAAATATAACTTGAAAACTAAAAATGAAGGAAGGACTATTTCTCATAAATATTTTCTTCCCATGTTAAGATAGAATGATATTGACAAGTCGAAATGAACGATCTATTAAGTTAGTTCGCCGATATGAAAAAAAACGGACATTTAGTTGAATTTTTTTAAATAATATTTTTTTTTTAAGATTAAAAATCACGATGAATTTGTGCTATTTATTTTAGGTATATTGTAATAAAACCTGAGATTTCGTTACAACAGAATTAGAATACCACTTGCATCTTTGGGATCAACCTCAGAGGTATTTGGTTGAATTAAAACAAACTCTTTTCCTGAGCAGCTGTAAATTCATAATGTTTTCCATTAAAAGAATTTGAAATTGCGTATTTGGGTTTAATTGACTTACTTAAGCGATTTTCCATACTTTCCTATAATCCGAATCGAACTTAAAATGCACGAAAATATTTCGGAATGATCGGTTCGTATTAGTTTTAGTGATTAAATAAGTTTTATCTTAAAATTTAGTCTTTTAGACCTATATTGATCTTCTAGGCTTTTAAATCTGCATGTAATTGTAGATTTTGCTTTCTACAGCCGAGGGGTTGTTTTTCAATCGCTTATGTACATGAAATAAGATGACATGAGAATGATGTAAGTGTGCTTGGAAATTTTCATCATTTGTCACAATTACCAAAAAGCTTTAATTACAAGCTAAGCCATTTCAATATGCCCGTATAATCTCAGGTAGAAGACTTTAAAAATAACCTAGCAGCGCCGAGAAATATTTTGCTGTATGTTTATGTAATATCGTCAGTGCACAATCAAGTCTAATTAACTAAACAAAACCTAACTATGGTTTCAGATCCTGTAGTCTAAATTTAGAACTATCAGCTTAAATTGACTTGCTTCCAATTGTTATGTGCCTGGGGTAGATGCATTCGACGGAATTGTGCGATTTAGTATCCGAGGAAATCATCTCATCGGTACCTAAAATAGATAGAAATTCCGATTAAGTAATCTGTATATATGTTCCATTACTTTTGAAGTTAAACTATTTAAATGGTTAAATTTCTTTCACATGAATAAGAGTTTTGATATATGCTACATTCCAAAAGGTCGAAATAAGAACAGCAAAGAATGAAATTATCCAATTTAGCAGCCGTTTTTGCCATTGCTACGTCAGTGAATTCTCAAGTAGTAAAGAACCGTGCGACTTCAAATAATTTAGCCTCCATTAAAAGAGACGAGACAATTGCTTTTGATATAGCTAATCATGAGGATTCTGCCGAAAAAATCAAGTCTAAGTTGATTCGGAAAAGAGATGATGATGAGTCAGGCACCTCAGATGATGAAACATCAGGCACCTCAGATGATGGTGAATCAGACACCTCAGATGATGAATCAGACGA
This sequence comes from Debaryomyces psychrophilus, assembly GCA_900186205.1. NCBI lineage: Eukaryota > Fungi > Ascomycota > Pichiomycetes > Serinales > Debaryomycetaceae > Debaryomyces > Debaryomyces psychrophilus. The sequence goes on along the minus strand of FYBW01000018.1, from coordinate 12,099 downwards.
CTCAGATGATGAAAGTCAACGTGGTAAAAAAATAAACGGAGATAAATGTGATGGTTACTGCCATGGTCGTTGTGACGACAAGCGTATTAAAGGAGTCTGTAAAGGATCGTGCTACGGATATTGCTATAAGCCAGGTGAAATGGCCTCTTCTACTTCCTCCAAAAAAAGCCAGGCTTCTAAGGCTGCATCATCAAACAGTGATAATGAATCAGACACCTCAGATGATGGTGAATCAGACACCACAGATGATGAATCAGACGACTCAGATGATGAAAGTCAACGTGGTAAAAAAATAAACGGAGATAAATGTGATGGTTACTGCCATGGTCGTTGTGACGACAAGCGTATTAAAGGAGTCTGTAAAGGATCGTGCTACGGATATTGCTATAAGCCAGGTGAAATGGCCTCTTCTGCTTCCTCTTCCAAATCTGGAGCGTCATCAAAGACCAAAAGTAAGTCATCAAAAACTAGTAGCGCATCAAAAACTAGTAGCGCATCAAAATCTAGTAGCGCATCAAAATCTAGTAGCGCATCAAAATCTAGTGCATCATCGAAGAATAAAGACGGAGCATCGAAGAATGATGCAGAATCAACAGTTACTAGTGAGCCAAAAGGTCTGCAAACCAAATCCAACTCTGGAGATCTTTTAAAAAGTCAAAGCTCATGGTCTATTCTTGCTGCCGCAATATTTTTGACTGCTAATTTGATTTAAGATCAAATCTATCACCAAACGAAGTTTTAGATAAATGAGAAAATTCTGGTTCTTGAATTATTATGGATTTAGGACAGTGACTGATTAGTTCGAGATTTATGTAAAAATTCGATAGATGAGTAGTTTTGAAACAGTAATATCTTTATTAATACTATATAAATGCTATATAAAACTTGAATTTGACATCTCACTCTTCAAAGACAAGTACCTAATACAGAGTGTATTTCTCTAGCAAATATTTCGTTTAATCTTGTTAAATAAAATATTGAAAACTAGAATTTGTTGAACTATACTTTTCGAAAATTTTTTTTCAGATGCCTGTTCCGGATAGTTGCACATTTCAAAAAAAAACCATTAGTTTTGAGGAGTATCAATCCCAGATCATGACATCATTTAAACTACGTCGTAACTTCTACAATATGTATTTTCTTGAATCATGTCGATATAATCATCTGCATTTTCTTCGATTTTGAATTTGTTCGCTAGTCAAACTCCGGAAAATTTGGTATTACTTATCTTAGATTTATTCCATATTCAGAGATAACAGGATCATTCAGTATATATATTGATATGTGATTTTATGTTTCCCATTGACAATTTGTATAAATACTCTCTAGAAATAATTGTTTGTTAATTCATAAAAATGGACCATACCCGGACCATTCTTCTTGTTTTCTCCAGAGGTGGTATCAGTCACGGATCTTCAAAACAATAGCATACACAAAAAAAGATGCTTGAATTTCGCTGTCATTTTGTTTCTTCAATCATTCCTGATTTTTGTCCTCCACATTCTTAACATTTTAAGATGAAAAACATATCATCTCAATAATGTTCGATGCTTGGTATTTGATTAAAGAACATTATCGAATGTTACATGATGACCATCTTGGATTGTGAAATCGATATTCTTTTTACCAGAAAGTACATGGCTATCTACAATTAATTAGATTTTTTTCTCTCTCTCTCTCTCTCTCTCTCTCCTAATTGAGGCTTCTCCGTATTATTGAAATTTTCACTATTGAGAAAAATCTTTCAGTCGACTTTTTTTTGTGATAGGCATCTTTTGTTTTTGTGACAGATGAGTTTTGTGATCTTAAATGTTATCGGAATTGTCCTTGCCCCAAGTGATTACTATTGTATGCAGATAAAACTATCTTGTAGTTGATTGTTGCAGATTATCCAATTCTGAAATACGCTCAAATAGAGATTTAGAGTGCGGCGACGAGGTGACTCCGCAAAACTGAGCTAAGGTCTAGTATTAAAGGAAACTAATACACAAATTAATGCATGAAATGTTTTTCCTCTGAAGAAAATCGTTCAATAACAATTCTAAAAATAGAGATTTATGGTGAGAAAACCTAGTGAAAGCAAGGTGATGATTTCATATAAAATTAAATAGAATATTTCTTGATTTTGTAAATAAGGTTAAATTAAAATCATAATTGCATAATCAACAATTCATTTAATACTGGTAATATTTTAGACAAAAGAATCGACTTTTGATAAGTAGTAAATTTTCTTCTATCTCCCACCGATAATTTTGAAAAACTCTATTATACTTTGTTTGTTAATGTAGGAATAACCCCACTTAAAACAAAGTTTTATTGTATACCCCAGATCAAAAGTTAAAGAAAAGAATAAGCGACGAGCGGGGGTTTTATGAGAAACAAGTTCACTCGGAAAACTAGTTCGGTCAGTTTTGTTTTTATCTCGCCATTAATTTCTATTGAGAGCTTGTGGTCTACAAGAATTCGACTATACAATAAAGCTTGAATAACTTGTTTCATAAAAGTACATAGGACACAATAGCTCATACAATTCTTTCTGTCGCGGGTATACGTATTGGGAAATTTTATGCGGCAAAAAGCGCTATTCAAATTATTGAACCCGCAATATACATTATACATACAACACCCTTAAAATATATAAGTTACTCGCTAAATACTTGATATTTCATCTTTTATAAATTAAAAGTATTAATGCTTGGATGTGATATATTAATTTTCTGAATTTTGCGGATATTAAAAATTTCTGTGTATATCGAACTTATAACATCAAAATGATACCAAAAGACCAAAAGAAATTGCCAATAACATTAGAAGTTAAACGTTCTGGAGATTCAAGTACAACTTATATAAAAAACCTTGGAGATTGCAGGTGGCATAGATTTTGTGATTCGTTTAAAAGAAAAGAAGTTCAACATGGAGACGAAGGAAAAAGCTTAGCCAAAGGTATTAATTTACGGCATTTAATTCTAATGTCTCTCGTAACAGGAGTTGGTACAGGGTTACTTGTTGGTTCAGGTAAAGTTTTACATGTATCGGGACCATTATTTTTAATTCTTGGGTATGCAATAGTTGGATCTGTTTTATACCCAACCCTACAAGCCGCTGGTGAACTTGCTGTCAATTATAGTGAGCTTTCCGGTGGATATAATAATTACCCTAGAATATTCATTGATGAAACTATTTCTTTTGCAGTTACTTGGGTTTACTTTATTCAAAACTTATCGACCATTGCCACAGAGCTTGTTACTGCCTCATTGACTATTCAATATTGGGACAAGGATGTAAAAATCAACCCAGAAATTTGGGTTACTATTTTTTATATCGTCATATTGCTTATCAATTTTGTCGGTGCAAGAGGTTATGGGGAAGGCGAATTCATATTTGGAAGTATTAAGTTATTGATGATTGTTGGGTTTATTATCATGGCGATTGTTATAGATCTTGGTGGTGGGCCAGAAAAGTTTATTGGAGGCAAATATTGGCATGATCCAGGATTTTACACGAATTTCAAAGGTTTATGTAGTGTTTTCGTGACCGGAGTTTTTTCTTTAAGTCAATCCGAATTTGTCGCTTTATCAGCTGCGGAACAACCGAATCCGCGAAAGGCGATTCCTATAGCATGTAAGACAATGGTGTGGAAGATCATCGTCATTTATCTAGGCTCGTTAACTATGGTTGGGTTATTGGTCCCGTATAATTCTAGTGATTTGATGGGTTCTTCGGGTGATGCATCTCATGCATCACCTTTTGTGCTTGCAGCAAAACTTCATGGTGTAACAGTAGTTCCGCACATAATTAATCTGGTGATTTTATTATCCGTTACATCTGTGGCATCGTCATCTCTATATAGCGCTTCAAGGATTTTACAGTCTTTAGCAGAACAGAAGTTCGCACCAGAGTATTTTAACTATATCGACAAAACAGGCAGGCCTTTGCGGGCATTGATTTTTTGTTCAATTATTGGGTTGTTTTCTTATATAGCTGCATATAAACAACAAGAGGTCGTGTTTACTTGGTTGATGTCAATATCTGGATTATCCCAAATTTTTTCCTGGAATGTGATCTCCATGTCTCATATTAGGTTTAGACATGCATTGAAATATAACGGAATATCACTTACATCATTAGGTTATATGTCTTCAACTGGGGTTTGGGGATCAATCTATGCAATAGTCTGTCATTGGCTTATCTTGTTTGCACAATTCTATATAGCTTTATATCCAGTTGGATCTGATAAGCCAGACGCAAAGAATTTTTTCGAAAATTATCTTGCAGCATGCGTTTTGGTCGTATTTTACGTTGGTCACAAAATTTGGACTAGAGATTGGAAATTGTACATTAAAATAAGTGATATCGATATTAATACTGGACGGGTCATATTTGATGAGGAAGTATTAAATATGGAAAAACAAGAAAAACGTATATCGGTGCAAGATGGTCTGTGGTGTATGAAAATAATTTCATTTCTTTTTATATAAAAAAATATAGCAGAATTAGTGCATTGAAAATAAAAAATTCTCATAAATACGTTTTAAACAGTCAAACTTTTTTCTTGTTCAGTAGAGTCGGTTGGCTGGTGGTTGTGGAATGTTGGTAAGGAGTTGTGGAGTGTTGATAAGGGGTTATAGAGCGTTGGTGGGGGTTGTAGAGAGTCAGTCGTAGGTTTTTTGGTTATGGATGCGAATGTGGCGTCATCAGAAAAATGCTCAGCGAAATAAACCGCCACTAGTGTCTCCATAAGTAGATTATGCTGGTGATGGAGTTCCGGAAGTTTATGCTGAACGACCTCATGGGCTCCAATTTCGAAGTATATTGTCTTATCACAGGTGGTTACTTGTAAAACCTTGTTTCGGCTGGCAGTGTCATTAGTGCGCCATCCACCTTGACTCGCCAGATCGTACCTGTCGTAAAACACCATCCTTTGATCAAAAAAATCTTACAGGATGTGTGGCCGGATTTGGTGGTGAAGAAGCAACGAGATGAAAAATACCCACAACGTTGCCAAGAACGCCAATCTCTTGGTGGTCGCCATGATGTTTCTCAGTACCAAAATTGGTTTTGGAAACCTCGTGTCGCTTGAAATTGCCCAACTTATCAACGAAAACCAGTATCAATCCGTATTTCTGCGCATTATTATGAGACACGGAATAGATTTACATTCAACCGTCCATACAAAGTTGCTTCTTGGTACTCAAAATTACTCCAACTTATATCTCAATTATTAAATACTTCAAGTTGAAGTACATGCCAGGATTTACCTACTGCTGGAAACTGTTTTCTCTTGTAAATAGAATTATTGAACGAAACACATTCGGTTGACCTTCACTAAACCGCTTCACACTTTATGCATCCATACACGTCGATAATTAGAATTTCTAATTAATGTACATAAAAAATCTAAGCTGGAAGTTCAGGTTTAACCCTCACCATATGTTTATCAGCAAAAATATGAAATGAGGCCTCAGGAATTAAAACTTCAGTGGCAAATATGTCACCGAGAGGTAACTCGTCAGGAAAACTCCTAGAGTATGCGTCTTATAAGTCAGTTCTGCTAACTAATCCAGGGAAATCGTGTATTAATATAATCACTACCAATGCCTATTTAATTCTGATGTAAAAACTACTTTTTTGAGTAACGCATACACCAGCCAGTTAATTAGGACATATATCTTGCACTTTATTGTTAGTAACACACACATTACGAGGGTTATTAAATACAGAAAATCGTTTGTTTTCACCTTCGGGTTGTGCTATTTCATCAAAACCGGAATAAAGGGAAGGAAATTGGTTACACTTGAAGGTGTTGAAAGCCAGTACTGATGTACTCATTGAGTAATAAAACCTCCCTGCGACCTGGAAATGATACTGAAATTCTTGTTATTATAAATTCCAGATACGTAATTTATGGCATATGCGACATATTCTGCGTCAGTCGGAATGTGTCCTAATAAAAATTCAGGTATGTTCAACCATAAAACATCCGCATAATCAGTAATGTTAAGCGATTTCGCATGACCAGTTCTTGGGACTAATATGACTATATTCTTCGTTCCTTGACCGTACTGGAAGCCAGGGGGTGTTTCGAATAACATTACGTAAATCCTTTTCAGAAAGCGAATATGGTGCATCCTCTGATTTTGCTTGTGGGTAAGCTGGCTTCTCGGGATTTTGTGAATTCTCATTATCAAACTTATTAATTTTATACGAATATCCATAGAAATATTTATAGATAGAGGATGGTTTTAAACTATGCTCTAGCAATTTGGCAGTGAGTTCAAGAGAGCTTTCTGTACTATTACCCCACATCGTCGATTTTGTCGTAGTGAAGCAGATTTTTCTTGTTAGCACCTATTGTTGCATTACGATCACCACCATGTGAACTCACAATACCGGATATCACACCTCTTTTCTCCAGTTTCAGGTGCGATCTGCCCATATTCTGTCAGCATGTAATGTGACACTAAACATCGACTTGTAATTCAATTGTATATCTTGTGTTCAAATTAGGTCATATCAGGTTGAATATCTGAAAAAGTACAACATCTAGATGCTATTATATACGTTATCGAAAACATTTCTCCGTTATGAATTCTAATGGAGGTGGAACAATACAACAGCCATAAACTTGGGATTAAATAAACGATTGGTAAATTACTGAGAAGGAAGATTAGTGTAAATTGCTTCTGTTTGTAAATACAACACTTTTGACGCATGCATATTAATCAAGTTGCATTTAACTCTTTGCGTCCGCGCGTATGATTTAGTAGTTTTGCTCATTCGGGTAATTTTTCACTGCAACAAATGATTGGATCGACTTTGAATACTATACCCTGCAAATAGGTGCGAACCCGACAAACTCATACAAAAATGCAAACCCGTCATTATTTACTATTGGAAAAGTCATGACAGATCTTCCTATCCCCTGCGCTTTTGAGATTAAGCGGTTTTACCATGGTTAGGGTGGACACCCTCCTGGGTGCAATGTCGTCAATGCAATGTCGCAAATGCTAATAAAAGAAAGAGAATGCAGTGAGTAAAGAACAAAATTCGACATGCTTTGGTCTTTTTAGACGGGTTATTTTGACTGGGCGAAAACGAATGAGCTGAACATGCTCTAACAAATTGATTCCTTGAATTGACTCCGTGTAACTGAATGATGGCTAGCTATTCTCATACAAAAGGTATTTTTATAAATAAACAATTAAACGAAACATTATAATAGAATATCCAGAAGTTTATACATGCATACCCTTCTAATAAGAAACATAGGTTATTCACATTACAAAAATGAAATAAATACACAATATATCATTTTATAAAACTACAAAAGTTACTTCAAGAGCTTTGTCTATTCAATATACCGCATTCATTGAGAGTTGAATATTGGCTTTGAAATACTGTTCAAGAAGAAATGTTCCAGTTACAACCACGGAATTTGAACTCATTAATAAAAACTAGGTGATTATTCGTCAGAACTTAATAAACTAGTTTACTATATAATATATTTTAATAATAAATATTGGTTTTGTAATCCTTTCAAAATATTATCAAAATTATTTCTCTATTTATTACTTAAAGCTTAACAAGAATGCTCATAAAAATCCAGCTTCACTTAAAGGTTCCATTATCTATGTAATCTTTTTGAGGTATTTGTCGTTCGTGTATCAAGTGATTTTATGCTCTCTCATCAAAAACATCTTCTTCAGAAGGATTTATATCACTTACATATTTGCTATCTGCACCTGTCTTATCAGAAGGCATACCTTAATTTTTTTGACTATCTTGATTTACTTGATTATCATTTTCACTATTATAACTAGACTCATGTATGTCTAATATGTCTTCAAGAGATTAAAAGTCATTCTTCTTATGTTTTTCATTAATTACAAGTTCATTAAAGAACATATCATAATATCCCTCTTTATCCGGGATCGAAACGCACATCAAATCATTCTCTTCCCATAGCCGGCTAGTGTAATAGTACAATTTGACAAATACCGTATATGGAAGTTTCAAATTAGGATAACATTTTGCAGTATCGTATATAATTCGACAATATGTATTACCGTGAATTTTATCAAAGTTATCACTATTGGTATTTTCTTTAATTGGTTCTAACTCACATGAAAATTCGCTGCCTGATAATTTCCCTGTCGATCCACTAGTAGACCTAGGAAGAACGTTCACAAACGGATTTAGTCCCTCTGTTTTCTTGGATACCTCGTAGTGTTTTAGAAACCTACCCTTCGTATCTTGTGTGTGTGCAACATTTTTATAGAAAAATCCTGCTATTGTCGATCTTAATGTAATACCGTGTACAATGGCTTCTGGGTCGTCGATCATTTTGTCATCCACAATTTCATATTTAAAGAACCCGGAGAATATTTGGTGGTCTGAGATAAAAATCCTATCGGTACCACAGAGGAATGCTTGATATAGATTATTTCTTAAAACAAATGCGAAAACTACCCGAGGGGACCATTCCTTTTCTTCAAATAACTTTCCAGTTGAATGCAACCATAACCTTCTTAGGTTCATCAAGTCTTTTTGCATGACTCTCTATAGCTGCCTTCAATTCATCAAAGCGCTGTGTCACATCATAGCTTCCTTTCTTGTAATCGCCTATTCCAAAAACAATTTCGGGATATTGTATATCTACTGCCGATTGAGTTATAGTTATATAAACAATATCAGGTTTTATTATTCTTCGTTGATCCAAGGGCGGTCTTACAATTGATGGATTGACAAAATAGTTTTCCATACTTCCTACGTCACGATAAAGTCGATCGATTTCTCCTGCTACATCTCGATCAAAATACTGACGATCCGAATATCATGTTCCCTATTCATAGCGTCTCCGAATGAATAATTGTACTTCTTACAAAAGAAATCATCGCTGAGATTCGCTTCTTTAAGTGCATTGTCAAGTGGACCAAGATAGCTCTCTTTGAATTCATCACTATTCATCTCCCTAAATTCTGCCTGAATCAATGCATTCGTGATATAAACAAGTGCATACATGAAAGGCATATGACCTATTAACACGGACGCATCACTCTTGGAGACTAATTTATCCAACAAGTTCTCTTGTTTAGCTCTATAATTTCGAATCCTTAATAAGTGAGTATTCAAAAAGACTCTTGTATTTTGTTCATTGTTATTCTGGACCCTAGAATATAATCCAGCATTTACCGCTACACATCGGCTATCAGGGTCATCGTATGTGATATCCTTATTCTCTTCGCCAGGGAGTACATGCATGACATGATAGTTAGATAGTTCGATATAGCACGTGATAAATGAAATTTCGGCAAGTTATCGCGGCTATCATGAATTCGTTTGCAAAATTAAGCGTATATAATAGTATATCTTGCCCACATCCTCAATGCGACTTTACACCACATTTTGCAGATTCGTCGCTAAGTCAAAATATTATAAAAGCAGACCCCCCCCTTGTCTGACCCTGGAATTCACCACACCACGTTATAAGTCGCCCACGTTATGTCTCATGTCCTTTTTTTGCTAACAGCCCCCCCCATGTCAGAACTTATAGTCTGTGAGTACTTCTGGAAGTATATTCAATAACCGTTAGAGATGTCAATACCATACTTCTTGATTCCACCATGGATAGAACTAATTGTATGGAAGTCTGCTTCGTCACGCCTCTTTAATTTATTATACGGCCTATTTCCATCATACACTGAGTTGTTTCACATTTCATTGAGATTGTTAGGGACATGAATATCCCTTTGAATAGTATAACATTCTCTGCCGACATGTAAATTCCTGATGTATGCTCTACATCAATCCGCGTTTATTCATAGAGCCCTGTTGGCCCATGCGCACTGACAGAATTTCCCACCAGCTAGAATACATATTAATACAATAATTAATGAATATCATTTCAATGTGGGTTAACTATATAAAAACTGCAGTGTGGACTTACATAAAAACGTCGCGAAACATATAAAACTGCAATATGGATAAGATAGACTTCAGACAACTACTAACATCCTACAGAAAAAATGACTGCTTGCAGAAAATTAACTCAAATGTATATTTTAATGATCGTAATGATAACTCTTGTGGTAATGCTACTGGCTGGCAGTCGAAGAAAATCTGACATTCAACTTTTTGCGAGAAACAAAATTGTCCGTAAGCTTGTTGAAAGGAATCGATGGCTTTGGGTTGCGACTGCTGCTCGCGGATGTTTCCTAGTTGCTGCTGCTGCAAATCCGAATTTAGCTTGGACTCCTATATTAAGTGCCGTACCAACCAATACCGTCTGTTGGTATTTAGCAATGGGTACAACTATAGCAACAATAGATCGGTCAATTGCCCAGGAGCAGGTGCAGTCAGTGCTGCTCGTGTTAATGCGAAAAGAGATTTTTCATATAACCATGCATTTCCTAAGAATTATACAGATGGGTATTTGGATAATTATATTGCTAATGGTCTTCAACTATATGGAATTCAGGATCTGACTCCAATTAATTTATCCGAAGATTCATTGACAAGATCAGAGAATCATGGCATTAGGAACATGCGGTCCATTTACTTATATGTTGATTATATCCATAAACGAGATTTTGGAAATTCAACCTAAAAGGTTGGACTTTATTGGGAAAGTAATTAAGGAATTCATTTAGGAGCTCATTTAAAAGACGCGGATATTAATAAATTTGCTGAAACTATACTTTCGTCTGAACCTAGAATCCCAGGATTATAATGATTTAAGATCAGAAAATACTGTTCATGGTGAAAGGTATTTTAATACCTACGGAGGAATTGATGGTTACTGTAATGACAACAAATATGGAGCACAATGTTCTACCGATGGGTCAATAAAGCCGCAAAAACAATTTCCGTATTTCCTTATATTGATTTTCATCTTCGTTTTCAATTTATCGTAATTCTTTAATTAGTATCTAGATCATGGCGCCCAGAGTCTTAGTCAGCTGTACAGAATGAGCAAATGTGTCGTTCGGTTGCATCAACGAGATGAATATTGCTTTCATGAAGTTCCCACTTTTTTCCTGGGAAAAGAGTACATACTTCCCGATCATTTCCATCACTGCCTGTTCGACCTCCTCCTTGTCTAGTTTGAACACCGCAGCCAAGAGGACATCATTTTCGTTGAACTTGGAAAACATATAGAGAAACCGCGATGCCTAGTTAGTATACATTCTCAGAGTCGTCTCCAAGTACGGTGCTTTTAGGAGTCTCATGAGAACCATCTTGCTACGGATATAGTTGCCCGCTTGTAAGTATGACTTTCCTTCAATATGTATTCTTGAATCACGTCCCGGATGCCTGCATTATCAATTATATTCTCTGTTGCGAGATAATTTGGATATACCTATCCGTAATAGGCACTGTGGCCGATGTAATATAGAAACTGTCGCAGCTGTTATCGGTAACAGCAGTTTTACTCAATAGTATCATCTTGAGACTTACCGTATTTTTCGGCTTCTTGTATATATAAGATGAAGAGAAATTCTTGGTGAGAATGCAATGCCGAATTGTTCTGAAGGTATATGCTCGAATCTCTTGATGATGTTATGATCATTTTTGAGACGTTGATTGAAATATTTCTCGGCACAAAAAATAAAATAAAGGTTGTAAATATTTAACTTGAGAATTTCCAAGCCTGTGTTTTCAGGGGTCTCCACTCGTATGTTTTTCTTGTATGTATAATGTGTTCGTTAATGAGTTTGAAAGTTTTTTGATCTGTTCCAATATAAAATCCAGACAACCTTCAGCTACTTGCCTTACATTCTGAATAAAGCGTTTTGACAATGGATTGATATTTTTTTGTCATGGACCACCAAAGATGTGTCCTCCATTTGAACCATGCCAAATCCGTGGCACTCCATGTTACATGGAATGCACGAAATATTAGACGTTTAAGCGATATACTGGACACATCAGCAACTTCATCGATGCGAATTCTCTTTTTGTCGACCATTTATATGCACTACAGTTAAGCTATCGGCAGCAAGGATAATGTATACGATGCCCTTAAATGGACAACAATTAGCAGCAATAAACACGCAAGATTAACGGTTAGGATATGCTGGCTTGCGATATATTCGCTGT